>JAQQAC010008525.1:31004146-31063995 GCA_029783875.1 Phataginus tricuspis
AGAGCTCTGGAACCAAATTCTAGAGAGCTCTGGAACCAAATTCTAGAAAGCTCTGGAAGGCCAGAATGATTGTAAGTTTGCATAAGCTCATTTCATGTCAGTTCTTGCCCTGCTTTACAGGGCAGCTGTTTTGAGATTATTTACCCCCCTTAATGGTGTGAACGCTGAAATGTCTTGATGGAGAAACACTGCCATGTCCATTAGAGTGCCATGTCACACCCTGAGGATGAAGGTGTTAGTGTAGATACACCCTAAAGATTTGGAATACGGGACTGTGGCTTCATGTGAATTGGTGGGTTGTATCTCTCTATCCGTTCCTCTGGAGAATTTCTAGGGTGTCTGAGTTACATTTTATACTAAATTCTAATCCTATCCAAAATATTTTGCAAGTTCCCTAGTTAAAACCTAATGAAGCCAAAATGAGGCATCCCGACAGAAGAGGGAGCATGAACAGCGAGACGGCAGCGCTGCTCTGCTCCTCTGTAGGCCTGAGGCCCTCCCAGGGGGACCCCTCCTGGGATCTGTGCCCCTTGGACGAGAGCGCCCCTCCCTTTTTTCCAGATAAGTACTGGAGTCTCACCTCCGAGCGCCCTGTGGCCTGCGCCCTGACCCAGCATGCTCCATCTTTCAGTCCTGCACGGGGCAGCGCCCTCTGCCCCCAGCCCCGCGCCCCACCTGCGCAGAGCCGCCCGTAGCGCCTCGTAGACCGTGGTTTCCACAGGGTTTACTAAATAAAACTGCATGCTAGAGGGATGGATGTGTTTTATATCCGTTTTCTGAAAATAGTATCATATTCTTGAGTGTGTATCTGAAATAATTTATTATAAAGATTCCCTGTGATATTATTCAGAGTTTGCCCATTGACAAGACAAATTATAACAAAAGGAGCTGGAACTTGTTATTTTTTCTTAAGGAAAATTTGATTTTCAAGAATGTTAAATGAGTATTTAAGGACGCATCCTTCACAAAAAATTATAAAGCGTGCGCCTTTATTTACAAGGAAGTCATTTTTTCGTAAGTGGAAAATATCACCAGTTAGGGTATTTCCTTCTCTATTTATTTTTCCTAAATGCATATATGCTCAGTGATGTGAAATAAGATATATAATTTACAGGGAGTACTATCACTTAATGAGGGTGATTTTTTTAAAACAAGTTGGTGGCAAACCACAGTGTTTGCCGATAAGAACTTCAAACCTGGCCTGTCCTTGAACATATCAGACACATGTTTCCCTGTGAATTCTGCAATGTTTCGAACCCTTCCACATGATGGGTGATTTAACAGAAATCTTACCTAACAAATGAAACAGCCATCAACATTTTCAGGCTCAAGAATGAAAACTGGCTTGCCTATCTATTAACATTGAACTGCATAGTCATTTCCCTTAATATAAATGTAAACGTCATTAAAACTTGATGACTGATAAAACATACTAACTTTTTTTATCATCTAAGTGCTTCTTTCTGATAATAACATACTGAGCATTGAGAACAAATAATATTTTTAGGGGTTAATGGTTCAATTCAGTTTTACTGGTTATATATCCCCAGATGTCACTTAAACTTTGTGTCGGTTTAGGTGTGGGGGAAATATCCCCAACCCTGCATATATCAGAGGACTGTGAGAAACATGGAGAAACACATATTCATGTATTCAGCAAATATTTCCGGAATACTCATAATGCTCAAAAACCATGCTTAGGTATTAGTGATACAGGGGCAAAAGACAGAGGTCATCCTGCCCTTGAGGCAGGCTTTCTAGGGTAAGCAAGCAGTGGCTTTGAAAGCTGTAAGCAATGATAAAAGAATGTAGAATGACATTCATGGGGATTTTTGTTTTTTCCTATCCAATTTTTTTTTGGAATGCGTGTAGTGTGCATTACAGAAGTCTGGGGGATTAAGGCAGTCTGTTCACTTTAAAGCTTAAAATTATAGGAAGTCAGTTGTATTTGTAAGTAAGCAGTTTAAAACTCCCCAGAAACAGGGTGGGCTGTTCCATAAAACTCATTAACAATTACATGAATAATGTGCATCCCCCTGGGTCTTTATTCACTCATCTGGATAATTGCTTAGTAACCCAGCACACATCTCTGTGATGAACGGATGATACCTCACTTCTCGTTGACCCACATTATTCCCTCTCCTCAATGTTCTCTCCCATGACAGCTGCGTGTGGAGGGAACCTGACTGGCCCATCGGGCGTGATCTTGTCCCCTAACTACCCTCAGCCGTACCCTCCAGGGAAGGAATGCGACTGGCGGATAAAAGTGAACCCGGACTTTGTCATCGCCTTGATATTCAAAAGGTGCCACCTCTTCTTGAATACCTCTTTTCAGTAGAGTTTTAGATGTCATACCTAAAAGTTACTTCGTTTATCTCTTCACAGAGCCTCCAGTTTCACATCCAGAAAAGCCCTAGGTCTTATGTCTGATAGGTGCTACATCGGGCTGTGAAATGGCATTGAGGGAAATAGGTTATTTTATATCAGAACATTCTTCTTTTGTTAGGATACACATGACGTAGCAAGAATAACTTTCAAATACAGTCTTGCATACAATATGTTCCACATGAAAAGGCTTAATTTACAGAATATTCAAGAAAATAATAAGAAAGTGATAGAGATACTCAGTATAATTTCTCACCAATGTCTAATATTTCTCTGATACGTGATAGCTAAATTCATTTCCGTAGCCCATCTCGTCTGACATTCCCAGAGGTGGCACTGTTTCTGTCATAAGATAGTTGACTTGACAGACCTTTGGACAAGAAAGTTCCCCCAAATTTGTTTGGTGTAAAGTCTGAATTCCTAGAACTTAGTGTTTTAAAAAATTGCTAACTTCTTCCTGCTAAACTACATGAAAAAAATTCAAATATTATGGTTATTTTATAAACATAAATTCTGTAGAGCTGTCATATTCTTAATATCTGGTATATGAGAATTGAATTTTTTCAAATCCCAAGGTCTTTCTCCAACTTTACATTTTGAGTTTTTGAACTAAGTGAAGTGATATTCTAAAGGTAAGTGGTTCTATGTACTGTCCTACTGATCTCTTAACTCTCCAGGGCAGAGTGGTCTAATTGTATTTGTTTATATATCAATTGAACAAGTTCCCTTTTCTGATGTTTATATCACTATTCCAGGCCTGGTTGTGATTATCTTCTTTCACTCTCTCCTTTTGATGAGATCTGAGTCAGTATCATTTTAAAACTCTATGTTTCTGAATTTTAAGTAGTTTGATAAGCCATCATTTCCTGAATTTACTCAAGCTGCTATAAATTTACCAAATGATGAGCACTTTATTATTCCACTCAGCTATTACACAAAACCGGGGAACATTTGGCAGGCTCTATTTTTTGATATCTTTGTGAATTTTGTTAATGCTAAATTCTCATTGCACCTTTCTTAAAACCAGGAAACACCTCTGGTACCAGATTAAAAGTAAATTAACAATTCACATCCTTTTGGAGGACACAGAGCCTTATCACTAGGAGTGTCCTACCTTCCACTCTATCAAAGGTGACTCATTATCTAGGCTCCCAAAGTGCAATTCATTTGCTAATAGAAAAGGCAGTTTCAACAAGAAGTTTCTCTACTTCACTTTACACACCTCTCTGGAAGAAGGTTAAACTAGAAAATTTCCAAGTTTTCTTTTGACTCAGATTTCTGAATCATTTGGTGATCCAGTGACACAAAAATTGTACACCTGTGACTTTTTCTAAGCTACAAACAATTTGCATGTGCTCGGGGGGGTGATCTGGGACCTTATAAACAACAACAACAACAACAAACTAAAATTTTAAGAATAGTCAGTAAGACCAAGAATATATATTTTTATAACTAAATGTCAAAGTGTCAAAAAGGAATTCAGTCCTGTGGAGCCCAGCTCTTTCAAACTACATCATTAGCAATTTCATACATACAAGGAAGAGGTAATCTATCCACGTTACTAGAATTCATTTGCTTACGGATCTCTTGAAAATCACGCTATACCAAATATGATGGGCATTATGTAAAACACTAATAGTATTTGCTGTAATTGGTATTTATTATATTGTTATTTTGACATCTGACTTTTACATTTAACTTTTGGATTGTACTAGCATTTAGAAATTATCGTGCAAAAGCAAAGAAAATCACTGTGTGCTCTCAGAGACTTTATGACCTGGAATTTAGGAGACATGTCTGTTGGGAGCATAACCTGGCCGTTCTTCCCCGCAGCTTCAGCATGGAGCCCAGCTATGACTTCCTGCACATCTACGAGGGGGAGGATTCCAACAGGCCCCTCATCGGCAGCTTCCAGGGCGCTCACGCCCCAGAAAGAATCGAAAGTAGTGGAAATAGTCTCTTTCTGGCATTTCGGAGCGATGCCTCTGTGGGCCTGTCAGGGTTCGCCATTGAATTCAAAGGTACTCTGATAGCTTTTTGTGCAGATTGATTTGGATTGTTTTAATTGTAAGCATTCATTTATGAAGTCTTGCATATCTGTTTAATATGTAAAATGCTCAAATCACTCTCCTGTCTGAGGAAAAGAATCTGATCTTCCCAGTGGAAAAGAAATTCTACAGATGCATGACTACCTTATTAGCTAAAAGAAAAAAAAATGAGGACATTATTTTTCCAAATTCACGGTCATTTCAAAAAATGATGGTGCAATGAAGAATTTGGTGACCCCTAAGAATTACTTCAGTATCTTACGTGTTTCTTCAGGATGACTGAGTTTAAGTACATCACGTAGCTTTGTCTCAGTGTTTTCAGTGTGTGCATGTATGCTCCCCCATACTGTCCCTGCCACCCAAGGGCATGGTCGGTGAAGATCACCGGCCTGCCTAGGGCTTCTTCGTTTGGCCACCAGATGAGTGTCCTCATTTCATTTGGAAGCCACCATCCTGTCACCAACATCCAGAGTAAACAAACCCACAAGACCACCCGGCACGAAGCATTTTGCTATAGGCTCCATGAAAATATGTATATATTTTAAATCAGTGTCTCACATGAACAAAAAAATAAAAGGGATATCACAAAGATTAGAGAAAGGGACTTAAAAAAACTCACAGCAGGGAGTATGTCACAAAAAATGATGAAATATATGTATGTTAAACTTTTGAGTTAGTTATTATTGGTTATTAGGATTATAAAATAAAATATAGGATACATTTCATCTCTATGAACTCTTCAGTGGACTTGCATTTCTTTGTATGGTTTTAAGTAGAAATTTAATCTACTTCCCCCCAACGCCAACATCTGCAAACATAGTGATCTTTATTAGAATGTACAATAAAATGTTCCAACAATTCAGAAATAGAGGAGTTTCTACACTCTTGGATGGGATCTATTGATGTTCCTGAATAACTAAAAAATAGTGCTTTTCAGCACTTGTGTATCATCAGCTAGTTCCTATATTAACAAACTTGGCGCAGTGCATCTTTCCAATGACCATCTACAACAAGCTCTTAAAAGGCCACCTACTTCATCCCACTGTAGGAATCATATCTATCCTTGCCTGCCTGAACACGCTGTGTTCTGCAGGGCCCTGTAAGGCAAGTGACTCAGTGGATGAAGCACAGCATGCCTCACTCATGGTGGAGGAAAGGGCTCCTCTTCTGCTTGGGTCCATTGGTGACCAGGACAGACATCTACATGGGCCACAACTCTTGATGCTTCCAGGGTTCTCCACCAGAGCCTGGAAACAAATAAAACCAGCATAAGACAAGGAACGACAACAGTGATGGTGCTTCACAGGCCCCATCGGGCAGGGAAGCAGGTGGAGGACCAGCTCTGGGGCGAGACGAGAGTGTGGGGCAGCAGGCAGGCTCCTGGCGAGCCTCAGGGACCTGGCTGAGTCCATCTACCCGGCACCGGCGCAGGGACACACGGAGGCGTCCTTAGGTGGAATGGATGTGAACAACAGCACACCACTCCGTGTCATGAAGTCATCTCATTAGAAAATGTGACAGACTGTAAGCAGCAAAAAGGTACCTGTAATTTACCACCAAGCATCCTGAACTGACAGCTGCTAAATAGAACCAATAGATTAGGCACAGGTCATTTGGAGAAATGAAGAGAAACTTGCCATCAGAAATCTACATTAGTGACACAGAGCAGAAAGTTGCGTAAGTGGTATTTAACCAAACAGCAAACTAAACCAAAAGAGATTTGTAGCCAAAAATGATCAGAAAGGCCGAAAAGGCAACAGGCATGTGTTACAGTCCCCCTCCCCGGGGGCTGGCTCTCCTCAGCTTCCGTTCCTGGGGCCTCCCCTGGAGGACAGGTTCCTCCTTCCGATATATCATCAGAAGGCCAGTGGTAGCCTGGCGGTGCCCGTGGCTGTGTCCTCCCCTCACTTCATCTGTCATTCCAGCACATCATCACCTCCCCTCATCGCAGTCAGGGTGAGGGCAGCACAAGGAGGTCCTGAGAGACACATCCCCATCACCTTCACTGCAGTGTGTTGTTGTTATGCAGCATCTTTATCATTCGTCATCGGTCACCTCTTCCTGGGCCTACTTCATGCACTCTGTCATCGGTGCGTATGTATAGGAGGAAACAGTGCATTCATGGTTTGCTATTCCTGTGGTTTCAGGCATCCCTGGGGCTCTGGGAAACGTGTCCCTGGGTGTTAGGGGAGCAGCTATGTCCTGAGAAAATTTTTGTTTTTTTAGCCAAGAAAAGAATCACAGCCTAGGCAAGTGCTTGGAATCCCTAGGGGCTCAGAATCCGGCCTGCTGGGGGCCGAGTGAGCCCCAGCAGTGGAGCAACTCCTCCAGTGCCTGCACTTCATTTACTCCTTATTAGCTTACAGTGAATGTTCTGTGTTCCAGATGGGATTTAAGGCAGCTAAAAAGGGTTATTAAAATGTCATCTACCCTTTGAAATATCCAGTAGGTTTTCAGTAAAGAAATTAGGGAGTACTGGTCCCAACACAATACCCAATTCTTGCCAACACTCTGACAACAGAAATGGAAAACTGCAGAAAGGTTATATATTTTATATATAAAAAATTTATTACATAAATGACATATATATATATATATATATACACACACATACACACCCATCTGCAAACATTTACATGCATTCATTAGAATACAGCATATATAAATAAGTATAATAGTCATATGTAATAGTTACATATAAGATCATGTATATGTCATAATATATGTATAAAACTGCATACATAATATATACAATAAAACTGCTTGTTTTTATATATTGCATTTTAACCAGAGTTTGTAAATAAAATAGTATAATAGGTTCTTATAATAGATTATGTCAACAGTGCTGAAGAGATCTCTGGCTGACACTGATTCACAGACCATAAGGATATCATAAGCAATACTGAATAAGCAGTCGAACAGGCCTCTCCTCTCCCTGCAGAGCTTCCGGAGCCCATGCATGCTCTTCTCGTGCATGTCATCTGCCCCAAAGCAGACGGCCTGTGTGGGGCTCCCAGAGGGCATGTCATCAGTAGCCTCCGTGGCCCAGGAAGGCCTCCTAACACTGCAGGGCAGAGCTACTGATAAGCAATAGGTATATGGTCCACAAGAAAGACATAAACAGCATGATCAGCATTAGTCCAGCTGAAAATAAAACAGAATTCAGTCTTCCTCTTACACTTTGCAGAGACCTTTTTTTATACGTATGGTTAGCAGTGGGCTCTCTGAACTTCCTCCAGGGAAAAGGTTGTCAGGCCCAAGGGAAAAGAGCAAAGGCACATGTACCTATCTGTCACATGATCCTTCAGTCTGTGATGATGCTTGGTGACCCCATTCACAAATGCACACACTCACAGTCACACTCATTCATGCTGTCTCACACACACATTCACACTCACACACACAAGCCAAGTTGTATTTTTATAGCTTTCAGCTAAAAAATTTCAGATTACTTCTATTTCGATCCCTTGAAGATCCATAAAATTCAGTTCCAGAGCTCTCTGACATCAGAGGAGCTTTGATCAAGGCATAAACAACATTGGCATGCATGAGCAAAGAGCAGTTAAAATGACACATACAGATATGTATATATCATTTACAGATATTTTGGAAGGGGTGTTGAAATAATGACATTTAAAATATTAAGGCTGCAAATTCTTCAACAAACTAGAACAAATGATTCTAAAATTCATATGGAACCACAAAAGACCCCAAATAGCCAAAGCAATCCTCAGAAGGAAGAATAAAGCTGGGCAGATTATGTTCCCCAACTTCATGCTCTACTACAAAGCCCCAGTAATCAAGAAAATTTGGTACTGGCACAAGAACAGACCCATAGATCAGTGGAACAGACTAGACAGCCCAGATATAAACCCAAGAATATACTACCAATTAATATATGATAAAGAACCCATAGATATACGATGGGGAAATGACAGCCTGTTCAACAAATGGTGTTGGGAAAATTGGACAGCCACATGTAAGAGAATGAAACTGGAATACTGTCTAACTCCATACACAAAAGTAAACTCAAAATGGATCAAAAACCTAAATATAAGTCATGAAACTATAAAACTCTTAGATGAAAACATAAGCAAAAATCTCTTGGGTATAAACATGAGCAACTTTTTCCTGAACACATTTCCTCGGGTAAGGGAAACAAAAGCAAAAATCAACAAATGGAACTACATCAAATTAAAAAGCTTCTGTACAGCAAAGGACAACATCAGCAGAACAAAAAGCCATCCTACAGTATGGGAAAATATATTCGTAAATGACATATTCAATAAGGGGCTAACATCCAAAATATATAAAGAACTCACATGCCTCAACACCCAAAAAGCAAATAACCCTATTAAAAAATGGGCAGAAGATCTGAACAGACACTTCTCCAAAGAAAAAATTCAGATGGCCAACAGGCACATGAAAAGATGCTCCATATCACTAATCATCAGGGAAATGCAAATTAAAACCACAATGAGATATCACCTCACACCAATGAGGATGGCCAAGATCCACACAAGCAACAACAAACACTGGCGAGGATGCAGAGAAAGGGGAACCCTCCTACACTCCTGGTGGGAATATAAAATAGTTCAACCATTGTAGAAAGCAATATGGAGGTTCCTCAAAAAACTAAAAATAGAAATACCATTTGACTCAGGAATTCCACTCCTAGGAATTGACCTGAAGAAAACAAAATCCCTGATTCAAAAACATATGAACCCTTATGTTTATCGCAGTACTATTTACAATAGCCAAGATATGGAAGCAACCTAAGGGTCCATCAGTAGATGAATGGATAAAGAAGAGGTGGTACATATACACAATGAAGTATTACTCAGCCATAAGAAAACAAATCCTACCATTTGCAACAACATGGATGTATCTGGAGGGTATTATGCTCAGTGAAATAAGCTAGGTGGAAAAAGACAAATACCAAATGATTTCCCTCATTTGTGAAGTATAACAACAAGCAAAACTGAAGAAACAAAACAGCTGCAGACTCACAGACTCCAAGAAGGGACTAGTGGTTACCAAAGGGGAGGGGCTAGGGAGGGCGGGTGGAGGGGTGGAGGTAGAAGGGGATTAAGAGGTATTATGATTAGCACATATAATGTAGGGGAAGCATGTGGAAGGCACTATAGCACAGAGAAGACAAGTAGTGACTCTAGCATCTCACTACACTGATGGACAGTGACTGCAATGGGGTATGTGTGGGGGGGGGGACTTGATAATGGAGTGAATGTAGTAACCACAATGTTGCTCATGTGAAATATTCATAAGATTGTAGATCTGTTACACCTTAATTTAAAAAAATATTAAGGCTGCAAAAAGATAACTGGAATTAACTACAGAGCTGCACGGCTCTGAGAGAAAAAAGAAAGAAAGAGAGTTTTGTATATATTGTTGGGAAAAGACAAGTTTTCAGAATCATTTAACTTTTCTTGAGCTTCGGATGCTCAAAATTTAAAACAGTGTGGTCATATTCCTCCCTGGCCGAGGGTAGGGAGGTTGGAGGTAAGTGCACAGGGCACCAGCTCAGCCTGTGTGGTCATTTGGGTTGGTATCCCCATACCAGGACCACTGGATGACAGCTGCTCTCCAGTCAGCACATGGGTTTCCTGCTGATGGTCATGCTGACTCGTGAGCAAGCTGGGGAGTCAGACCTTCCTTCTGTTTATTTTCCCATTTTCATTATCGTATGTGTATCTATTACTGTGTAAGAAATTGCTCTTAACTTACATGAATTAAATCTCTTGTTTGGAGAACCCAGATTCTCCCATCTCTTCCTAAGATGTGCTGTGATTTCATATGACTGTGATTTAAGTACAAAAGTCAGAAGATGAAAACTTAGTTATTCCAGAATCAGTTTATTTTGTTAAGTGCTTGAAGTCTGCAGCTGAAAAAAAAGACAGATATATAAAATTATAATGCTGCAATATTTTTACCTAGATGAGAGTAACTCAGTATCAGTTCTCTCCTAAAATGTGGATATTTCTTTAAAAATAGGTGATACAATTTTATTAAAATGTTTTTCATATTTTTCTATATTTCATTATTAACTAGGTGATTAACCTGATAATCATTTCTATGATATGCAGTTATTAAACTGACAGCCTGTTCATTAATCAATCAGTAAATGTTTTCTGAGGATTTCCCGCATGCTGGGCACTAATCTGGTCACTAAGAGAAAAGTGTTTGATCAACTAATGAAACAAAACCGTAAGATTCCTGTTCTCATGCAGTTTATATTCATTTCTCCTACAGAGAAACCACGGGAAGCCTGTTTTGACCCTGGAAATATAATGAATGGAACAAGAATTGGGACGGACTTCAAGCTCGGCTCGACTGTGACCTACCAGTGTGACTCTGGCTACAAGGTCACCGACCCCTCCTCCATCACGTGTGTGATCGGAGCCGATGGGAAACCCGCCTGGGACCGTGTCCTGCCCTCCTGCAACGGTAGGCGGGGTCTCCCTCTCGCCGGCACTGCCCACCTCTGCTCAGTGGTCAGTGGGGCTTCCAGGCTGCCGCCTGCTGAGTGCTTGACATCCCTGGATCACTGGATTGATCGGGAATTAGCCCCTCTCATAGCTTTCTGGAAGGAGTGTTATTTTTCTGTCAGATAGCTGGGCATTTTTAACTTCCGTTGTGTGTTCTAAGCCCGACCTACAGAAGAGGTTCTAATTAACAACCTCTGGGGTACTTTCCGCTCTGTCTCAGTGCCTCTCTGTCTCTCTGCCTCTCTGTTTCTTTCTCTTCTAAATATAAGAAAAGATAATGAATTTTAGTCTTTTGTTACATAATAATAGTGGGGATACAAAACCTTCAAACACAACTTGGACTTATTGGGGAACAGTAGTAAATTCTTTAGCCATAGAATAAACATTTTAAAAAGTCCAATTTGGTCAATAGACATATAATCAAATTTTAAATTAGAGCTGGTTCCTCTTTCTATATCTGAACACTTGTGGAGTCAAGCTCAGTTTCATTTACCAGTCATTGAAGGGCATAGCACATAAATTTTTCTTTATGCTGTTTATTTACATTTAAGTGCAACTCAGAATTCCAAGTCATTGAACCAGAAATGGCTTCTCCTGTAGCTGAGGTGGGATCTGTCACGGGGAGCAGCACATTTTGTGCGTGAGCCAACATCTGTGGGTCATCCAGACGGCCGATTAAACTTGGGGACCTTTGCTGTACTTCAGACATTTTAATAGTTCATATATTAGGGGGTACAGCCAGTACATTTTAGGCTAGTTTGTTTTAAAAACATGATATAATTTTGGGGGGGTATTCATCTGTTGTCTGCAGTTACTGTTCATTGAAATTTGCTGTGGAATTAGCACCGCAGCTGCAACACCCCAGAGCCCCTTTCTTGGGCCAGAGCGGCCTCTGCCCCACCCCACCCTCCGTGCTGATGGTTTCTGTTCACTTTGTCTTTCGTAACCCTTGTGTACAAGATATACATTCCAGTTAGCCAGATGAGTAAGTTTTCTGTTACCCTCTGCAGCGAATGCTGTTGTGAGTCTTCATTCATTTGGAGATGATCTGTTTAATGTGTTAATTACTGAACAGTAAGCCAATTTTTTCTGTTGTCACATTAATATAAAAGAATTCCTAACACGAGAAGGGCCACGTGCACTTAGTCTTAGATTAACACAGTACCACAGGCAGAATAATTATTAAGCATTAAGTAAAATTCGGTACATATTTTGTCAGTCTCATAAGCATGTGGTGGTGGAGCTGTTGGCAACTGGGGCTTCTCTGTGATAGCCGAGGAGGGCATCTGGGCATAGCGCGCTTCATCAAGGCAGTCAAGGCCTCTACTGCCCACCACGTTTCTTTCACTGCTTCTCTTTTTACTATATTCTTTTATCATAAAATAATGCTCTTTCAGCCATATTGAAAAAAATCAGTCTTTGTAGGTACACTTTAATAAACGTGTCAGAAGGTATCCTTGATAAGATTTCTGCCTGATAATTCGGGCATCCAAATGTGAGTCCTTTGATGATATATGTAGACTTTTCATTTACACTCACTTAAGATTTGAGCCAGATGAATTTTGTAGGTGGAAAAGGGCTATTTGAACAATCTGCCTAAATTTTATATGGCTAAAAGAAAATTTCCATTTTTCATTTGTACTTACTTTTAAAAATTTGAACTTTAAAATTTTAAGGAAAAAACATAGTTCTGAAATAATCAGGTTGAATTTATATGGATGAGGTGAAACTCCCAGTATTTCATTAAAAACTTTTGGCTTGGGAGTTCAACTTAGGAAAAATGCCTCCTTCAAAAAGTGAAAATAAAATTACTCTATTTAAAATTGTCAAAAGTCAACATTAGTCTTATAAAATGATAAAATTATTCTGAATTAAGACATCAGCATGAAGACCACACTTAGTTTGGTTAAGTAAAATCCCTACTATTTGGTCATAAATAGATCGAAGCTGTTTTCCTCTGACTTTTAGAACATGACTTCAGTTTCCAAGCTATTGGAATGTACGATTTAGGAAATCTGACAAATCCTTAACAGGTACTTTTCTTCGGGGGGGGCTGAGTTTGTCCTCGGTCCTTGTCCCCACTTCTAGAAAGAACTGAAGGGCAGAGACACAGGAATGAAGCAGGGTAAAAGGTTTGTTTGTATACACTCCAAGGAAGGAGCGGGCCAGAGTCAGAATAGACAAAGGCAGGTTTAATTGAAGAAAACAGGGAGGAAAGGGGAAGCTCATTGAACTGCGGCTCAGCCTAAGGGCATAATCCCTTGGCAAGTCCTGAAGCCAGTGTCACCTGGCATCCAGTGTCCAATTGCATCTGCACAGCGTGGGAACTAAGCCCCTAACCACGCCAGGATTTGGGGGAGCCGCAGAGCACTAGATGGAGTGAGGTGGTGTTCTGAGAACTTCCCAAAGGCAAAGAAAAGAGATTTTCAGGCAGGCTGCTAAGGAGCATGACCTACAGCTGCAGCCCCGTCCCGGTCACCCAGGCGACGGGAACTTGCCGGCCCAGATCAGAGCTCTCAGGAGCCCCTCCCTGCTTACCTGGAGTAGGACAGAGTGACACACTCAAAGAATGGTGAGTGCAGGCAACCTCAGAGAGGAGGAGGTGAGCTTAAGGGTTTGGGGCCTGGGGTTTTATAGGGCTTTTTTTGGTAAGGGTCAACCTAAGGCATGATGTAGACCGGTGATTCATCATTCCTTTTTGTCTTTAGAACAGGGTTATTTAGGGGACTGTGTGGGTTTGGGTCTTCAGCATTCTTTGTCCACACGGGCTTATGTACACTTCTGAGGTCTGTCTCCTGCTCTGGTTACAAAGTGACTAGCTTAGGGGCTGGAGGAAGAGGAAAAAAAACAGCATATTGGTTAAGTAATAAGCTGAGATTTTACAATGGCATAATCTAATTGATACAGTGAAGACGCGGGCTGTGCTGGGATACTTTTCTTTATCTGGGGAATATCTAGCCATTCCAAGTTACTCCTGGTCTTTGGAGCTTCAACTGATTAACTCATTAACTCTGTGAGTCCTTTCTGGCTCTCTGGTTTTATCTGGTTAACTATTTGAGTCCCTTTTAAATGGGCTTTACTGTCCTATTCTCCCTCCACCCGCTCATATCTTTGTTTCTGCCTAACACTTTGATGTCGATATCAACATATTCTAAAGAGCCTTATTTATCGTGGAAATGTTCTGTCCCTCAGGACTTTACAGTGTGTTAATTAACATTCAAAAGATTTAAGTGTTATGTCTGGTTTCTGTGTGTGAAAACTCTTGCCAAGAAGAAATAAGCTTTAGAAATACAAACATTATCAGATACTACAAATGATCCTGAGTTCAAGTCAGTGGAGGGACCCTAAGATCAGCAGTGCTGTGGCCTGGCCGAGGCACAGGCAGGCCGGCCAGGGACCCCCGTCCCAGCTGTAGCTCTGTGGGGCCTTGTGCCTCTTCCTCACTGAAAAATGAGCAGAGTATTGGCAGTTCAGTTCAAAAGCTGGATGTTGCTAGAGGGGGATTTCATTGGATGACGTCTTTTTGAAGATGCTTATTAAAAGAATTTTGATCATCTACGCTACAGTCTTTTACTATTTTCAGAGCAAGATCAATGCCAAGCTAGGATAATCGAAAGGAGGACACAAACACACACACACACAGAGCGGTGTGTAACACCCCCCATCATATCCACCCTAACTACCTAGGTATGAATTCATTCAGCTTTACATCGAACCTACAGGAAGCTACCCAGACACATTAGTAGTGATGCACATTAGTCTGGAACTGAATGTATGAGATGAAAAGTTAAAACACCAACAAAAAGCTGAACATTTTTTCTTTTAGTCCTACAGTAATATAAAAACACTAGAAAACTGAAATAATCTTTGTTTGAAGTCAATATAATAGTTGATATCAACTAGAAAATTCTGGTAAGACTTAACTGAAGAAACTGTCTTTACCAAACCTGTGGGTGTTATTTTTTTATAGGTGTTTTCATTATTATTTTAGTGTGTCTGACAACAGTCCTAAAAATACTATTAGGTCTTCCTCCTGAGTTGAGTTACTTTTATAGTAACCAGTAAATCTTTGTTTTTCCTTTCCTTTCCCTTTTGATGGCAATGTGAAATAGGTCTTTAGCTGTGCCATCCTGTCAGGTTTTTGAAGGCCTGTGCATGCAGCTCACTTAGCGTACTTCACGTTTGGTTCTCCTGCCGTGCATGGTATGGGGACCATACAGCATGTTGTTGTCGGCTGATGTCTTTCAGCTCCCTGTGGAGGACAGTACACTGGATCAGAAGGGGTCGTTCTGTCACCAAACTACCCTCATAATTACACAGCGGGTCAGATATGCCTGTATTCCATAACCGTACCACAGGAGTTTGGTAAGAATTTCTTTTTATTTTTAATTCATTGTCATATTTCTCTCAGTGTTAATTTTTCTACCGTTTTATAAACAAATATCCCAACTCTTGATTAAATAATACAGTAGAATATAAGTTGTATTAAAGACACAGGTTTTCCAAACATACCATACAATATCCACTGTAATTCTTCCATCCATGTGCTATATCATGTTTACATTTCCTTCTAGGATTCTGATCCTGAATAACCTGAGACATAAATTTGCATTTGTTCTTATTTTTGGTAGAAAGCGTTTGGGTTGGGGCACTGTGCACAGTGTGAATGTGGTTGGCACTTGCACTGAGCAGGGGGATGCGGTGGATTTGGCTGGATCAGGGAACACGCCTGTGAGTGGTTAGAGATGTTGAAGCAGGCAGACTCCTGTTTGACCCTCAAAACCAAACCTAACTTCCAAGTTTCCCTCCTTAACTTTGCCCCTAGTCTGAGCAGTTTTCTGGAATGGCTCCATTTCTAGCAGAGCCTTCCCTCAGTTCACCCGGTCTGGGCTCCTGCATCTCCAGTCTCACTCTTCCTGAGGAAATTCCTTTTCTGTTGGATTCTTTTCTAGAGGAATTCAGACACTAGCTTTTATAACTTCACAGAGCAGTTCCTTTCTTTCCAGGAGTAAAATTTAAAGCCCTATGTAGTCAAGGTTTTTTTTTTTAACATTCAAAATAACAGCCACCCACTTGTAGAATTCAGTCAGATAAAAATCCTAATGTTAGAATCTATTGGAGGGAAAACATTTAAAATATGCAATTCTATGACAAAAAGTTAATCAGTGGGTAAGAAACTTGCATATGGGAGACACAAAATTTCTATGAATTTCTGCTATTTATTATTCACAGGCCTCTTAAAATCTAATAGAACTTCTCACCAAGCCCTTTGTTTAACCTTAGGAATTCTATATTACAGACCCTTCACGAACTGTATCATGCAACTTGCTTAGTTATGTTAAACAACATTCCTCAAGTTACTTTCTTTTTGTTTAATTATGAATACTCCTTTTATTTTTATTCATGGATACATGACAGGATGTATTTGTCACAATGGAATATAGCAATCATTCTATTATTTTAGTTTATTTAAATTTTTTATTGTATTGTCACAATATAATTACAGTTTTTCAGCAGGAAAATATCACACCTTTATCCTAAATATTGATCATAATTTCCCAGTCTGAAAATACTTAATGATATACATTTATCATATTCTATCTGGGAAGAAAACAATATGGAACAAAATAGTTATATAGAAAACTTAACATTTTTACTGTCTTCTCCTATTCCTATTTTCTCCTGGAAAATGAGGTAATTCAACCATTGTGGTAAGTCCAGGATGAATAGAATGTAGTCTGTGTCCCTGAGACACCCACCATGGGGTGGGGTGGCCGTCCCTGGGCAGGAGGCGGCTGCCCGTTGTGGTGAACACAGACCCAGAGGGAAGTCTGTGGACCCGTCTCCCTGGGTTAATCCAAATGCAACGCTGAAGCGTCCTCTCTAAACCGAAACGAGGCCATGGGGACAAAGTGCTGGGCATCCCTCATGCGCGGCTTCAGCCCAGAGCAGACACTCGCATTCTGGCCCCGGGCCCGGGCCCCATTTCGACTCTTCCCGTCGCACTGAATGCTTCTAGACCACACCTTTTGCCGCATTTCTCACCTCCACAAGTTTGCTCTTTATGTCGCTTGCCGAGATACCCCTTGTATTCCATCTTTACACAGAAGAGTTTACATTCTCATTCCTTACAGACCAGCTAGAAGGGCTCCCCACCCCATAGGCACCCCTTCCCACCGGCCGGGAACAGCGGCTCCCCATGCTTGCCTCCACCTCACCTGTGCAGCCAGTGATGGCTCTGGGCAGGCGCCCGCTCGTTTTGGGGCAGAATCTGCCCAGCGGCCGATGGAGGAGGCCCTTCTCTGCCGACACCCACACTCCGGGTCTGTGTCTGGGTGGGACACGCGTATTAGCATGGGGCAGCCCCGGGCAGAGTTGCCACCCTGAAATTCCTTAGCGTCTGTCATACAGTCAGTGCTTTCTAAACATTTCCCGAGAAAAGGCAGCCGTTATGTGTGCATGGTTCCTTCCGTGCTGTTGAAATGACCCGCATTCTGCTCCAACATGATGAGGATTTAATTATTAGGGGAGGGATTGAGAAGGAAGAATTGTATATGCCATATCTGTGCACAAATTGGGAAGTTCTCTCCCTCTTTCTAATTCTGTTTTTTAGAGCACTTCACCCATTGGGAAAATCTTCCTAGTTCACTGGCTTCCTTTAGCTCTGTTTCTCTCTAGGAAATCATAAAATGTTAAAATACAATATGCATGTATTATGTGCATGTATGTTAGTACATATATGTGATTACATTATACATGCATGCATTTGTATATGTGTAATAAAATATACATCACATATATAACAGAATAGAATCACACACACACACCTAGACTGTTAGTTAGATTTCCATCCATTTTGCCAACACTTACATTAATTCTTTCATTAGAAATCTGACATATCTAACTGATACATACACCTTCCATTTCTTGTTCAGGGTGACTTAGAATGATTTTAGTTAAACCTTACACATAAATATTAGTTGCTCACTGCTTGTAAATAGATACTATACCACAATTTTTTCCAAGTATTATAAAGACCCCATGTGTTACCAATTTCAGTACAAGAAAAATTAAATAAATTTGAAGCAGTAAAATACTTAGCTATGTTTTACTTGGAGGAAGTGTGTTCTTGCAATTTAAATAACCTATACAATAAATAAAATTATATGGTGTAATTATAATAAGCAGTTCCTGTAATATGTTGCTGAGTCCTGTTTACAAATTACAATCATTTCCTATGAATTTGGCATTATAATAAACATAGGTGAAAATTTTTAATTCCTCATGAAATCAGTGTGCTTTTAAAGGCAAACAAGTGTCTTGATCTCTACATCCATTATTCATTGAATAAAAAGTCATGAACTGCTCTTAAATAATAGGGCAGATTTATGGTGATTCTTATGCTATCCTAATGTGTTTTTTAAAATCTTTTAATATTCAAACTACACAGTAAATAGTCATTTTATTCATTGTCTTAAATATCAACAGGTCAAGAAGCAAAAGAAAATTTTTTAAGCAACTGAAAACTTAGAAAGCAGAGAAAATAAGTCAGTAAATTTTTTTACAGAATTGTTAGGCTGATGATCTTTTGAAAGAATCAGTAGATACACAGGACAACCACAGTCTCTACCTAGTTATTTTTTTAAAAGCCTGTTGTGCCCCCCCCACCTCCACCCCGTATTTTACAGTGGTGTTTGGACAGTTTGCCCATTTCCAGACCGCCCTGAATGACTTGGCAGAACTGTTTGACGGGACCCACCCACAGGCCAGACTCCTCAGCTCGCTGTCTGGGTCTCACTCAGGTAACTGTTCAGTGAGTTTTGTCTTTAATTTTATTTAGATAGCCAGGATGATTTAAGTGTGTGTGTGTGTATGTGTGTAGAAATGTAATCATTAATTTGTTTACTTTTGATGTGAAATGTCAAATGTATTTTTATCTCACGTATAAAACTGCCTGCCTTTATCATTTTGCTTACTAAGATTGTGGGAAATATAATACCCATTTCTATAAAAAAGGAAAATGTCAGGATAAAAAGGATAATAAACTATTTAGTATATTTTATTTTCTGTTCTATGTGTTGTAATCTTCCTGGAGGTTTATGCTATTAACACTTTGGTCTAAATCATTCCAAACCCTTAAATACAAACATACAGAGAACCATCACATCCACACATGTATACAGATGCATGTGTATATACACCTACATACATGCATGTTGCACATGTATATGCATGTAAACATATGTGGCACTGCACAACACAGAGGGTATTTGACAACTTAATCTTTATCCCATACTTTTATTTAAAATCACATGTAGAGGATTCTCCCTATCAAAAAATATAAATGCACACCAAATGTAATTAATTTTAGTGCTGAATAGTATTCAGTTGGATTAAATCAACACAGTTTATTTTATCAACCCATTTTATTATGGGTTTTTGCCTTTTACAGACTGTACGAGGTTTGTACCACTGTTATGTTTTCATCATTTGCCAAGGGCAGTAAAGTCATCTACCTGCATCTTGGACTTTTGCCAATTAACTTTCACATTTGCTTATTTCCACTTTCTCACTATTATTAAGCAAAGGTTGTAAGGCCTTTGTCCTGTTATTTTCTTAATGTCTAAAATTCATCAGAAGGTGCACATTTAAGCTATTGATACACATCAACAAACTCACCTCTGAAGAGCTTATGCCATTCACGTGCCCCGAGGCAGTACTGAGAGGCACTCTGCTATTGTACAGATACTTCAGAAGGCGAAAACTATTCCACAGGTTTTTTCTGAGTATTTTAACTTTTTAAAATCAGTTCTGGATTCAGATACATTGTCCTAATTTTAAGTAAAATCCTAGTAAGTATTTAATAAAATTGATTCTAAGTCAGTGATTCACCTAGTTCTTATATTTCCCACAATATCAGCTAACAGGCCTGTTCACCAGTGACTCCTCCCACAGAAAGGCAAATGAGGTAATGAGTAAAATCATATTTCCATAGAATGTACAGGCAGGGAAAGAGTTTTAAAATCTTGATAGAAACAATGTGTCTGTGTCCTGAACCCCGAAGAGAAGTCTTACAAAAATTAAGATATTAAATGTGACATTCCACGTTAATAACTATTTTCCAAACTACTGTCTGGCACAGTGCTGTGTATTTATGGATCCCATAGATGGTCTCTGGTTTTCACCCCCAGGGGAGACATTGCCTTTGGCTACATCCAATCAAATTCTGCTGCGGTTCAGTGCGAAGAGCGGCGCATCTGCCCGGGGATTTCACTTCGTCTATCAAGGTACTTGTCGCCTTGCACGTTACTTCAGTCCCGGGCCTCACAGCACATACGCTGTCTTCAGGTGGAGCACTAAAAATAACTGGGTCGCATTGTTTTAATGTCTAAGAAATTGTGAGGATTCATATACTTAACATAAAATTATTTAACAAAAATATCAAAATTTGTCTTTCCACACTTAAATATGACATTTCTACTACAAAGGCATCATCATACCTCATTTATCTGAGTTATCAGGAAGCAACTAGTGCTCAGATTACCTTTGTTTAGCACTTTACATTTTGGAAAATGATTTCAAATGTAATAATATTACATCTCATTAAGTAAAATATTTCATAATAGTTTAATGAAATAAATTTAAAGCACTTTATACAATTCCAAGTCTTATTGTAAAAACTAAATGAACCTAACAGTAGGGGGTGACAACTTAATCTTTAGCCTATACTTTCACTTAAAATCACATGTCAAATACCGTATTGTAAAAACCAAACAGAACCTAAAAAGCCACGCAGGCCTCTATTGCTCAAAATACCTAATTCATTTTGTTTGTGTTCTATTAACTTTTGTGCTTGGCACCTTAATGTTTATTTCTGAATTTGGAGCATATTCAAAATGTTTGAACTTGCTCAAAGTTTCTGAAAAATGGAGATTTTTTTCCTGATTATAGTTCACCTTAATTTTTCATATTCATTACATGAACTTGAACACATACCATATAAACCGTTCATACACTTCCAAAGGCGCAGAGCACATCCTGGGGTCCATAAGCTAAGGACTGAGATGTGACAGAGACTATTGTCTTCAGAGCTAAATTGTGTACTCAAAAATAAGAAGACAGATGTGATTTTTATAGATCGCAGTTTTGCTTGAGGGTTAGCGAGATTAGGGGCCACTCTTAAATAACTTAATTCAAAGTTCAGGAGAATCACTAGTGAAGGCTGATTTCTTTTAATAAAGGCTTCTCTGGAAAACACGCTTGACAACAACATGTTTTTCAAAAAGTTATGGAGAATAACAATTTATCATGTCATTTAAAAATGATTTCTAATAATCTCACACTGCAAAATCCATGCCCTCAAAATTTTTCAGTGTAAATCCCTTCAATGTTCAGCTCTAAGATGATAAAAAGTAATGGACAGAGAATGAGGACAGACATGTTTCACAGGCCAGCAGGAAGAACAAAATCTCTAACCCAGTTTTGGTAGCACTTGCTTGAATGGTGACACTATTGAGTTAAAATTACATTGTTCTAAGTCATACTTTTTGTTAAACTGTGACTACTTGAATCATATTTTTTTAAAGCGGGCTTTATTGGCGAGTGGCCAGTTTAGACGACTCACCTCTTACCCACTCCTGATTTTCTCCAGGTGGATTCTGTGTTCCTTTGCAGAATCAGATTCACAAACCACAGGAAGTTGTGACATTTAAAGAAAGTGGACCACTTGGTTTAAGTACATTTTTTGTCTGTCATTGTCTGTCTTGACAAGGGGCTTCCGCAGATTTTTCATAAAGATCAGAAAATGGATAAGGTCATCAGAAAAAAAAACTGAGGCCAGTGATCCTACATTTATTCTATTTTCAAATGTTATCCTCAGAAGTCATGATTTTAAAAATTATGTTTTTTTGTTTAAAGTATCATATTATTAAAAGGTATAAAATACAGAAAAGTAGAAAGAAAAGAAAATCATTTATTGAAACAATGTATTTTCCTTATACTTAAGAATTACATTATTACTCTAAGATTCCCCAATTTTATAAAGTTCCAGCATACCTCCTCTTGCTTTGTTCTTATAGTGAGTTTAGGCAAAAATTGGTGTCTTTTATCAAAGCTAAATCCTTTGGATGAAAAAACTGGGATCTTGAATGCGATTTATAAATCGCCCAAGAGCACCTGGGGATGTTGTCGCGCACACAGAGAGTCAAATTGAACAGAGTCGTTAGATGGAAGCCAGGAGTCGTGTGAACGCTGTTGTATAAAACTCTCTGAGTGGCGCTTCACACGGCTTGTGGCTCCCCGCCATGAGTTACTCAGGCTTCACAGCTGCGCAGGGGCTTCCTCCCTGCTCTGGAGGTAGGCCCTCCCCCATGCCCACAGATAGGCGGTTCTGCTGTAAAGACCTGTTGGAGGTGCCCATGACAAGTGGGTCCGTGTCAGGCACAGAAAACCCTTACTGGACCCAGGCAGGCCAAGAAGGCCATCTGGCCCTCGGTTCTCCACCCCCCGAGTCATCCTCGTTAATAGGGACACAGTGACAGTGAGGATGTCACCATCTCTCTTGTCCTGTGAAGAAATGGAAGGATAGAGGTTCTTTTTCACAAAGCATCCTAATCAACCTATATTTTTGCTGGTTTTGTTGGGAGTAGAAGGGAACATTTGAAAAACATGCAGGAGGAGAAAGGGTGAGTCAGACCTACATGCACCCCAAAGAAGGTGAGTGGGGTAACCCTTCCTAATAGGATGCAGGACATAGCTCTTCAGCATCCTTTTCACGGGGTTGACTGTCCCAGTGAGGAGCTGTTTGGCTGCTCGGTGATGTTCAGTAAATACAGGCATCGTATGGCTGGAGATGGAACGCGATGTCGGGTTCCTGGTACATTTCGGGACAGCTGGGCACCTCATGCAACCTGTGGCTCAGGTATCAGCCACACAGGGCAGCCTTATGTCCACCTTTGATTCTGCAGCCACTCACCTTGGCTGTGTGATAGTCAAATAGAACCTAGAAGGAGAAATTATGGTGAGACCCTGTCACATGACAACCCAACCTAATGGTTCTCCTGAGGTAAGAGTCTGTGATCTTCTGGCCCCAGTTGTGGAGGCTGGGAAGTCTCTCCTGCATAAGCAGCCTCCCTAGAGACACAGGAAGGGTCCAGTGCTTGCTTTTAAACCTGCACATGCTCAGCTTTTTAGATTATTATATTTATGCCTGGCTGTTTCCTCATAGTATCTATTTTTCTGGTATGTTTCAAGGTAGAATTCAACTCCTCTTTCAGCTCCCTCAAAATAAGTTACTCACAGCAAGATCCCTAAACCACGTAGGACTTACTGAATATTTCAGGGGGAAAAGGAAGCCATGACTTACATCAGACCCCCCATGGCACCATTTGGGTGCATCTCTGTCTTTCTGAGTTGCCCTGCCTGGGTGGCCGAGGCTGACCTAGATTCTCACCTCCCTGCCTCCCAGACCCACCAGCCTCTGCTTTCCTCCTCCAGGATCTTCCAAAGGCAAGACTCACTCTCTTTAGTATTAAAACAAATATAAAATAAACAGAACCAGAAACCTGGAAATGCTTTTTCTAAGTTTGGGTAGGAAAAATTCGCAGTAAGATTTTCTTGGCTTGAAGTCCTTTGTGGGCGCACAAGGACACCTCACAGATTTCCCCAGGCCTCATCTCCTTTTAGATGGCATAGATTTTAAGGCTCCATTGTTTTTTATTTCTAAGAAACTCACATTTTGTTTCAAGAGCTTATAAAATACTTTTTGCAAAGAAGATTGAGCATAAAGTTTGTTTGTAATTCAACAATATATATTTGAGTTCATTGACTAGTAATGACTTGTCGAGTGAAATTTTTCAACTACTAGAACAGAATGATTCTGAGAGAGAGAGAAAATGTCCCTTAGTCTCTAAATGAGGCAGAAAAGACTCCCTGACTTAGATGTACAGTCACTAGCTGTGTGACTCCTGCCTGCATTCACGTTTATTTTATTGTAATTACTGCTTTTACTCTATCTGCCCAAAAAGAGATGCGGTAAAAAGGCATGTGCATCTCTGGGACTTAGAGCATTTGGGGAGCAGAAGGGTGCCCACGAGCCTATTGTTTCTCCTGGAAAGGTACACCACCCAGCCCCAGAGAAGAGCACCCAGTCCCCGGGCTGCCACCACACACTGGCCTGAGGGGTCCTTGATGACACTGGTCCCTCAGTCCCTGTTTGCGTTCCATGGGGCTGGTCGTACAGCGGTTTCACAGCATTTGCCAAGAGATACAGAACAATTACTGCAGAGAATAAATTCCCACTGCTGTTCGGGGATGCCCAGGAGCAGGGCAGGGACCGGAGGAAGGGCTGGGAGATGGGTGGCAGGACACTGGTGGGCCCCACGCTGCTGGGAGTTCTGCTTCTCCGTTTCACCACCTTCCTCTGCCCTCCTTTTCAACTGAGAGCCAGTTTCCCTCACTCTACAAAGTTCTTCCTCTAAAAAAGCCCTCCAGAATTTTATCCAAATGCAGGTGTTACTCATTTGTTGTTATTTTTCTTGAAAAGAGACAACTGTGAAGTTCACATAGGAAGATTAAAAGTGACATGGATCTCGATGACCCTCCATGGCGTGTTTCTCCCAATTCATAGGAACCTGGTGTAAAATTCCAGCCCGGAAAAATACCAGTAAGGCCGCTGTGTTGGAGACTGACTGTACAGTGTGGGGCCTTTGCCACAAAGAGCTAGCCTAGTGCTTTCCATGTAACTCAGACAAGTGGGAAAATTACCAGTGGAGGTATTTCTCCGTTTCAGCACAAAGTCCCTGAGAATTGATGGTGGAGGCCCCACGGAGCGTCATTCATTCATTTACTCATTTGCTCTCATGCTCCTATTAGCTATAGCAAAAACCCAGACACACACATCACAAATATACGTTTCAGCAATGTTTTACTATAGCAGATTATAGTCACTCTGTCTTACGCTTTTACAGAAAAGAGCAATTCTGCTGTGTCATTTTCAACCATAGCTATTAGATGGTACACACTTTTATTAATGTTTGCATTCTGATAGGAAATATTTCAACACCAAACTGAAACACAGTTTAATCAAAATAGTCTTCTGACGTCCATTCTGTGAGGACCGTGTCCTCACCGGCACTTACACTTGAGGTGTCTGTCAGCTTCCGGGTCAGTTGAAAGCATGATGCCCGTGTGCCAGGGAAGGTGGGGTGACGACAGAATTGTTTTTTTTTAATGAATAAATGAGCACATCTCGCAGAGGGCTGCACTTCTGAGTGAAAAGATACAAGGACAAGGACTGGGACCCTGGAGACATGAATACAACCTGACTTTTAGCTGCAGAGGGCAAAGTCATACCTTGTGGCTCTATTTCTCAGAGTTGGCTTAGCCTGACAGACCTCTTTCCCAGTTGAAACAACTTTCAAACCTTATCCCATACCCCCTTTGATAAGCACAAAAATCCCTTACAGCTGGCAAATTCCAAGCTACAGCCTGAGAGGTGTTTCATCCCCATTGGGCTGAGGCTCGCCGCCGTGCCCCCAGAGAGCCAGGGTGTCTCGGAGAGGGAGTTCCGGGCAGGGCTGGCCATGGGATCTAGGCTTGTGCTAGGAGTTCGGGCAGGATTAAAGGCAGTGGGGTTTGGCTTCAGACTGGGTGCTGACATTCTGCTGTTGGGAATCTTAATTTTTATCCAGAATGGAGCAGGGCTAATGCCGCAATTAGTAAAGGCGAATAAGTGACTCAGTCAATCAAGAGAGGAGAATTTCCATTTCGTTCTGTGGCTTGTACCGTGTCCCCAATACTGCTGCAGTCAGGTCTGAGCACACACTGGTCTTGGAGAGTACGTGTGGTCAACATGGACAGCACGACCCAGCTCAGCACTGGGCAGCCGAGGAGTCAGGTGTCCGAGCTGGTCCTTGATGTTCTCACACCTTCAGGCTGAGTGATGCCCTTGCCAGTTGGAATATGTTACTAAACTTCACTGTTTGCTGCTTAATCAGTTTTTTTTTTCATTTCTAAATCTACAGTACAATATTAGACCTTCTCTCTTTTTTTTTTATATTTTATTTACAATTTATTTTGGTATCATTAATCTACAATTACATGAGCAATATTATGGTGATTAAACTACCCCCTTCATCAGGTCCCCCCCACCAACCCCATTACAGTCACTGTCCATCAGCGTAGTGAGATGAGAATCACTACTTGTCTTCTCTGAGTTGTACAGCCCTCCCCGTGCCCCCCCTACCTTACGCCTGCTAATCGTAATACCCCTTTTACCCTCTTATCCCTCCCTTCCCACCCATCTTCCCCAGTCCCTTTCCCTTTGGTAACTATTAGTCCGTTCTTGGGTTCTGTGAGTCTGCTGCTGTTTTGTTCCTTCAGTTTTTTTTTTGTTCTTATACTCCACATATGAGTGAAATCATTTGATACTTGTCTTTTTCGACTTGGCTTATTTCCCTGAGCATAATACCCTCTAGCTCCATCCATGTTGTTGCAAATGGTAGGATTTGTTTTCTTCTTATGGCTGAATAATATTCCATTGTCTATATGTACCACATCTTCTTAATCCATTCATCTACTGATGGACACTTAGGTTGCTTCCACTCTACATTCTCTCACTAAATGACAGATGGCCACCTAGGGCAGTATGCTGCCTCCTCCACCCCCAAACTGCCCTACCTCCCTCACCCTCGCTGTGGAGAAGGCCGGCCCCACAGGAAGACCCAGGAACGAGGCGAGGTGCTGGGCCACCTTGGTCTGCATCCGGCCTGGGGGCCAAACTGCCTTTCCTTCCTGTTCCTTCCCAAGGCTTTCCTCAGAGAGTGAATAGTTGAATTGTATGTTTTGCCATCATACGTTTTTTTTATGATGGTAATGAGATGTTTCTCCTCAAGTTAAATTATTTAAGTCGTGAAAAATTAGCCAATTTTTAAGTGTGCAGTGCAGTACAGTTAATTCTAGACACGGTGTTGTACAGCAGATCTCCAGAACTTGCTCGTCTTGTGTAACTAAAACGGGCCATTGAGCAGCAATCCCTTCTATTTTAGATCCCACAGTGTTTGTCCCTGTGACTGGCTTATTCCACTTAGTATACTGCTCCATCGTGTGTACATACCAGTGGGTGCGTGAAGAATACTCCATTGTGTGCACACACCGACAGCCGCGTGGGCTGCTTCTGCCATTTGGCTGTTGTGAATAGTGTGGTGGTGAACATGAGAATGAGAGTGCAGATTTCTCTCCGAGATCCTGACTTCAGTTACTGTGGGCACGTGTCCAGAAGTGAGCTTGCTGGCTGTTTTTAGTTTGTTACTGTGCCACCCTGTAAATCAACCTTTGTGCACCGGTCACTCAGCAGCCTCGTGGCCCTTGAGAAGCACCAGTTCTCTGCCATCTCATAACCAACAGCACAACAGCCAGCCGCTTATAGTTCATTTCAGTGGGCTGAGTGGCCCTGGGTCCTCATAAGGCACTCATCTCCCTGGGCTGCATTTTCCTCATCTGTAATGAGAATACGAGGTGGTCCTCGGGGTCAGCAAGAGGATGGAATGCAGATGTGACGTGCTTCCTAAATCCTCCCCTGTGGAGACTGTGAATGGTGATGTTAATTTCCGTATTAACATAAGCTCTCGCTGGACTCATCTCAGATCCGTTTCCAAGGAGGATCTCGCGGCCTTCCGGGGAGGTACAGACGGCTGTGTTGTGTGTTCTGTCTCTAGCTGTCCCTCGGACCAGTGGGACCCAGTGCAGCTCTGTCCCCGAGCCCAGATTCGGAAGGAGGATTGGTTCAGAGTTTTCAGCAGGTTCCATTGTTCGCTTCGAGTGTAACCCGGGATACCTGCTTCACGGCTCCACAGCTGTCCGCTGTCAGTCTGTGCCCAACGCGCTGGCCCAGTGGAACGACACGATCCCGAGCTGCATTGGTAAGTGTGTGTCCACACGTGTGGCAGTGTTTTTCCAGTATTTACACCCAATCTGCATGAACTGGCCATGCTACAGACCCATTTAAAGACAGTTTATTTTATCAGAAACAGTTGAGTAGCAACCAAATCCTATGTTTGTGTTTCATGAAACCATTCATCAGGTTAACAAGTATGAAACATGTTTCCCTCCTCAATGCTTACTGAGTATGCCATCAACACTCAAGCTCTGGGTATGCGACTTAATTTCATTTTAGGGAAAAAGCACTATAATGTTGATTTGCTATATTGTGTAATGTTCTTTTAATAAATTTGTGCTGATGAAGGTTTGAAAAGTAATAGGTTAAAACAGCCTGAATAACAATGGCATTGTTAGTTATAGCTTATTTGCTTCATTTTATGGAAGATCCTCTCATGCAATCTCAATTAGCACTTGAATTCATTTGCACATTTGAAGCATCTGTTCCCTCCTCTCTGGATTTGCTCATAAATCCCATTAATGTCACTTGGAGTCACATGCCTGCATACAGAAGAGAATACTCTGCAGAGCTCCTTCAATTGTTACATAAATTATTCCAAACAGAGCTCACCTCAGAGATGCCACCGTCAGGGCAGTCCCTTTCTAGAGAACTCGGGGAGATTTATTTTTAGACAAAGATCCATAACTTAGCATAATTAATAACAATCAATGATACTGCTATTTTATAAGAGAACAGACTAAATTCAACCTTAGCTAACAGTGCTGCTTAAAGGTCCTGTTTCCTGTACAGTGTATGATCACACAGCCCAGAAACACCAGGACTGAGCTACTGTGTCCCTCACTTTGCTTTATCTGCATTAAACGTGGTCTGTCTTTCAGTGCCCTGCAGTGGTAATTTCACTCAGCGCAGAGGTACGATTTTATCCCCTGGCTACCCTGAACCATATGGTAACAACTTAAACTGTGTCTGGAAAATCATAGTATCAGAAGGATCAGGAATCCAGGTAAGTTCGTCCTGCCAGGCCACAGGGCTAAGCCAGGTCCCTGGGCCCCTCCCTCTTTCCTCCTTCCCGCCTCCCTCCTTGAATTGACTGTTTCAATAAAAATCATAACCTGTTTCTCTTTTCTTACTACTTCAACAGTATTTATAATCACATTTTCTATATTTGGAATAAAAATAATAGATTTTTGGAATGAAAATTCCAGAAGTGCCATTTGTAGATATTTTCAGATGTCCTCGTGGTTTATTCTCTTTGGAAATAGCTTTCTCCTGCATTCCTATTCTACCTCTCATGGAAAACCCCATATGATTAGGCTGACCTGGTTAAACCAAAATAATATTAACTGAACATTATTGTTTGGTAGATACAAGTGATCAGCTTTGCCACAGAGCAGAACTGGGACTCTCTGGAGATCCACGACGGCGCCGACGTGACGGCACCCAGGCTGGGAAGCTTTTCAGGTGAGAGGCACCAAATCCCTTGTCTTCGTGAATCTGAATCATCAACACTCACAAAACAACAGCAACAAAACATTTGGGGTAGACATCTTCCTGCAAACTCTTCCATAGCCACAGCCGTTTCTCTGGTGCTTAAAGACCACCACCACAGGCGAGAGAAGAGACAGCCTTGCTCAGGCGAGCAGGAGGGCGGGTAGGGTAGGGCAGGGGACGCAGCGCTTGTGCTGGGCAAGTCAGGCGGGTGGGGATGGGACCCTCGGTGGTGATGGGAGGGGCGAAGGCAGGCTTTAGGCAGTCGTTCTCTGCTCTTGAGGACAGACGAGCAAGCACTCCAGGAAGATTCCACTCTGCGTTTGGGGCATTTAGGCCTGAGGCTTGCAGCTCTTGGGTCATCAGAGATGCACAGAATCTCAGCCCTTTACAGTGGGTGCCACTTGCCCTCAAGTGCCCGACGTGAAGTTGTGGTCACCTGCAGTGCAGTTCTTTCTTCTTCCTTCTGCCTCCAACCGCCACAGACATTTCTCTCTGGACACACTTGGCAATTCCCCCAACACTGCACATGAGCATGTGTGCTCCCTCGCACCGCTGCTCAGTCCAGGCAGGCTGTGCTGCCTGCTCACCCATGTGTGTGCCCCGCCAACGGTCCCAGGCCAAGAGCTGTTCCAGCTGTCACCTCATTCCCGTCACAGCACTGCCGAGCACCTACAGGGCCGGCCTGCCGGCATCCTGAAAGCCCTGGGAGCAAAGCTCTCGCTGGGGGGCCCTCGCTTACAGACAAGGCATGGGATTTGCACATTTTAGAACTGTCCCCGATTACACAGAAAACCAACAGCCTTGCCCTGAGTGACTGGCTCCTTAGAGCTCATTGGCCTGAATTATGCCACCTGCTTATCGCTGCTGCAAAGGGACACTAGCATTTTTTTAACTATTTTCGTTCCTTCTCTAAACCTTTCTATTCTACCTAGAAAGCAGGAACTGGATCGTGGACGGGCCATTTGCAGCCTCTGTCACAACTTTTGCTGAGTCACTCACCTCTTTAAGTGACACAGGGATCTTGTCTCTGGATGTCAGCAGATGAAAACACATTTTTACATGGCCATTTAATTCTGTGCAGTAAAATGCCAACCTAGCATTTGTTACTTCTCACACAGTCTAGCAATCTGTGTTGGCCTGTCTTTGTATGATTTCTGTCTTCTGGAACCATTTTCCCCAGCCACACCTTTCAGTCCTGCAAGCTTAACTTCAGCACCATCTCTGCCTTTAAAGCTTCGCTCCTCCTTGGCAGAATCCCCAGAACACTCAGCTTAGTGTGCAGATGTTCCTTCAGGCACCCCTGTGTCCCAAGCACATGCTTGTTGTTGAGGAATAAAAGCAAAAACACTGCCATTTAAAACCCATATGGAGATGCCACAACAACCTAATAATCTCCACAACTTTGGCAAATAAGCAAGGTGTTAAAGGAAGTTCAAAAGTAGTATGTTTTCCAGGATTTGGGAGAAACCATTTTTAAAAATCTTAATTGATCTTATAAAATATCTGGGGAGAATTTGAGTATCTTAACAGATTAGTAAAATATAGGCAGATAAATTAAAGGGAAAAGAAGTGCCTCTGGCACAGAACCATACGGCCTTGTGCCTGGATTGTGTCATATACTCAAAATCTGAGCTGTATTGTTCATTCCTGATGTAATATGCTCTCTCACTTGCTAGACACTTAAGTTTCCTGAGAATATGTATTAATGTCCATGCCCCATACACACCTCTTAGAACATGTTGTGAATTGTGTCAGTAAAGCCTGCCTACACTTATGTGTTTTGACATTTTTCATCTGAGGATCCAATTTCATCATTTGGATGCATTTGTATTTATCATCTGATGTGCATTAACCGTATATTAAGCCTTCTATTGAATCATACATGAGCTTTGCTTCTAATGTGTGATTTCATCCTCCTGAGTTAGTGGTAGGAACCGGTCAGTGTTCACAGGGAGGGGCTTCATGTGGCACTGCCGTGTGGGGTCACAGGGTCTGCGGGGTGAGGCTGGGGTGGCTGGCAGTCAGGCACTGAGCAGGAGCTCTTGGACAAGCCAGCAGCCAGTAAGGCTGGGAGGTCGGCACACACGTGGGAACTGAGAACACACATAAACGTGCCCCCGGTCCCTCAGCATTTGAGAAGGGAGATGGAAGGTGGAAATGAAGGCTGGCATGGACCTGGTGTGTTGGATTTGAATTAGAGATACTGGTGTGGCTCTTGGTTTCCGTATGTATGACTATAGGCAAAAATGACAGGTTGTGTGTGTGTGTACATACTCCCCACCTGTTTCTCAGGGGTGTGAAGCATCACCACTCTGGTAGTGGTGAACCCACCTGGTACCCAGTTCTGGGTTTCTCAGTATCGTTCTAACGCCATTTTCCTCTTAAAGGAGCCAGTGTTTCTCTGAGAAATGAGACTCCAAAGCTCTGGCAGGGAGAAAGGGATATGTGATGAACCATTTTATATAAAAAAGAAATCTGTGAGTCCACACTGGTTAGATATACACGTGAATGAAAGGGAAAGCTTCCCTTCGCACAGTGCAAGCTAATAAATCTGGGAGGAAGATGCAATAGAGAATGGCTTGGCACCTTTGCTATGATCAATGGTCCAGGTGAGGACATGGGTGGGTGTGAAAACTGGCAGGTGAGATTCCAGGGATAGCAGGACATTGCCAGGCTCAGCGCACATCCCTGTTGAATCCTTGCTCGTTGTGAAGGAGGAAAGTAGTGATTTCACAGTGGAGAGGCCCAGCAGACGCTCCTCCGCCAGGCTTGCTGTAGGTACTGGGCAGTGGTGGGCCCTGGCTTCCTGATCCAGAGAACACCCAACAGAAAGCCCGGCTGGTCGGAGGAGTGCAGGGCCTGTGGCGTGAGTCCTCCCGCCGCAGCCGTCACCACGATGCCACGAGAGCGGAGTAGGGGCACCACCCAGGAGTGGGGCAGCTCCCTCGCACCTGAGCGCCCAGCAGGCAGGAAGCCCCAGGAAGAGTCGGGCGCCTCACTCTGGGGTTCTAGCCATACATGCACAGCCCGCATCCACGCATGGCAGCGACAGGCAAACTCAAATGAAAAATATTCTGCACGAAACACCTGGGTTATATTTTTCAAAAGTCTGGAGCTGCTTTTCATCAGCGAAAGACTAGGAAACCTTCGAGACTGAGGGAAGCTAAGGGAACATGAGGTTGAGTGCAACTGAGTGATCAGGGATGGAATCCTTCTGCTGTAAAAGCCGTTACTGACAGCTTGTTGAAAATGACACGAGGCCTCTGGATTGGATGGGACTATTCCATCCATATTAGTTTTTTTTGAGAACTGTATTGAGAAATGTATGCTGAATTTTTACAAGAAATGGGTCATCATATCTGCAACTTGCTCACAATGGTTTGGAATAAAATTATTTTACAGATACATGTATGAATTATAGAGATAGATAATTATTGTATAATTAACAGATAGTGGACATATGGGAGTTTTTGTACTAAATTCGCATCATTTCTTTAAGGTAAAAATTATTTAAAATTTAAAAATATTTTTCTTAATTTTATAGGGGAGAACTCGCAAATCAACCATAAAACTTGAATATTTTTAAAAACCTAGTATTTAAAGAGTTTTATTCCTATGATACTTTGAAAATATTTATAAGGGAGCTATTGAGCTGGTTTTAAGTTAGTTGTTCAGTAAAAACAAACAAGAATAGTTGTTAGAGGTGCGTATTCGGGAAAAATGGTTGACTTTTTTAATAAACTCAAGTTTTTTTTTTCTTTTCCATTTGGAGAGGCATATGTACGTAAGACATATGTTATAAGCTATTTAAAACCATTTTTGGAAGTGGGTAGGTTATAAATTATAAATAAATAAACAAGAGCGGGATTCACCCCAACCTGTAGCTGACAGTCAGTATGCAGGGCAAGTAGGTACCGGTGTGCTCAGAGGGGATCAGGGGGACTGCGGCGCCGTCTCCACATGTTCTTTGTCACGTGCTCTCCTTTCTAGGTCACAGTAAACAATGTGATCAAACGCATTCTTCCTGTGCCAACACTTGGTGAGCTCTGAGCTGCATTTTGCGTGGTGGGCATAAGCTGCCCCTGCTAGTCCGTTCTGCCAAGGGCCCTGGGGTGGAAGCGAGGCCCAGGTGCCGCGGCTCAGGGCCCTCCCAGCCCGCCGGCATGTCCCGTGTGCCACCCGAGCATCCAGCGTCTTCTGTAGAAGAGCAGATGACTGCACTGCATGGCGAGGGACGCCCTGCACTGCCCTGCACATGTTTAGTTGCTGCCGTTCACACCATTGGGAGGGGACGTGACAATGCACAAAGCGCTCTCGTACCGCACTCACGTGTTCGTCACGTATAAGGGATTTGTCACTATTTTTATCTTGTACCATTGGAACATATTAAAGTGTTTTCATTGTTGGAACTAATTTGTGTCAGAGTCAGGAATGCAAGTAGGTTTTCTGATCCCCTGGAATATAGTCACTGGAGGCAGAAAAGTCCAATGGTGTATTGTAAATGCCTGTGTGTGCACATTTCTGTGCAAGGCTTGGGGGCTATCACAGTTAAAGTGTAAGCTAGGGCCTCATCTCCAAAGAGGGTGCAGTGGCAACGCACGCCAAGCAAGGGGTGTGGGGGGGAGTGACGTCTCACATGTGAGCCCAGGGAACAGTGTCCCCAGACACGGGAGCTGGACTGTGTCCACAGCAGCTGCACAGGATGAGCCTTGGAGATGGAGAGCAAGAAAGGGCAGCTTTGCTTCACAGACTGAGAGTCACCAAGCAGAAGGACACAGTGGGGAGACCACTGCCCACCCCGGCACAGGTGCACTGAGCAGGAAGCAGTGCAGACGCCAGAGGAAAACATACTGCCTGTTGTAAACCAGTGTTCTTTCTGCAGACATGCAAAAATACAAAAATAATACAACAGTAAGAGAACAGCAAACCCCACACAAATTTGAAAGAGGTAAAAATCAGTGTTTTTTGGTGGATGTGTCTTTCTTATTGAGCTAGAAGGAGTCCCAAGTCGGCCGATGGGGCACCGTTGACTCCCCATGTTTCTTGTCTCCTTGCCCCTTGGAAGGCCCCCTGTGAGCCTGGGTGTGCCCTGCTGGGGAAGGGGAATGGATTCCTCAGAAGAACGACTCTTCCTTTTGGAAACAGGCCTGGTCACCCCACTTTGCAACATTCCCATCTCTGCACTTCATTTGCTAGTACGTAGTTTCAAACAATCATCTATTTTTGCACTGATCAACCAGGGTAGGCTCACCGTTTCCCCCCACAATTGTTAGTTAAAAACAAAATCCATCTCTGATCTATCATCTATCAAAACAAGGCCAAACAACAAAGGAGGTAAATCTGCAAATCTTTTCTAAGTGTTAATCATTCAGCACCACTTAGAGGTGTTTCTTCACTGAATATGATGGTTCTTCACTGATGGTTCTGAAAGGACCCCGCATCCAGAGCCCACCCCCTAACAGCCAGGGTAAAAGGACTAAGACACGGCCCCCACCCATCAGGGCGTCCCTCTTCCTAAGGAGCCCCACCCCCACCCCGTGCCTGCCCGCAGGCACACAGTCAGGCTGCAGTGTTCTTCCTTCCCTCGTTTCTCACTGTTCCTCCTCATGGTCCAGTAACACTTTCAGTGCTAACTGGCCATGGATGCCAAACTTCCTGGGTGAGTCAGTGCTCAGAGTGAGGGTCTCCTTTGTAAGCCCATGAGAGACTCCATATGCTGACCTCAACTAAGATTATTTTGTGTGCAGAAACGGCAATGTATAGGGAGAAGGCAAATATTTTTTAGGGCAGTTGATAGCTATTTCATTAGTCTAGGCAGACGTTCAAAGGGATTATGGCTGTGGCAGTAGAGGAGGCCAGCTCGGCTTTAAGCGTTCCGTATTTTGTGTAGCTGGATTGGTCTGCTTATCACCCTTGTGTGTTTAGTGAAGTCCACATCCGAGGCTCTGTCCTAACCAGGGAAGACTGTGCCTTAGATCGTGCCAGGAAATAACTGATACGTTTACAGAGGTGGTTGATGGGTTTATCTGGTTGTGCCTGAAAAAGAGAAAGGCCTCAAGTGCCAGGAAAACGATGCTCAAATTCAGTAGGCGGCCACCAGATAGGCTGGAGGTATCCACAGCCCGCTGCAGGCATCTCCATGAGGTTCATATAGAAAACCGAGTGCGTGTCTGACGGTGAAGGCCCATCTCCCTCTTTCTTACAGGTACCACCGTGCCGGCGCTCCTGAACAGCACGTCCAATCAGCTGCACTTGCATTTCCAGTCTGATATCAGTGTGGCGGCCGCTGGGTTCCACCTGGAGTACAAAAGTAAGGCTGGCCGCTTGTGCCCCGGCCTCCATCATTATTATAGTGAGCGGGTCACTTAAGGGAAAAACACGTGTTACAAACGACAGATTAGCGAGGAAGCGTAGGCATTAGTGTCTGGTGTGCCGAGCTCACCGGCTGTCACCTAGTGAGCGCCGAAGTTCAGACTGCTCATGTTGCGGTCTGGAATCGTCAGGTAAAACTATCGTCATCATTCGGACTGTGTCACCAAGTATGAAAAGTGACCATGTAACACTACTTCTCTGTGAGTGACAGCAAATATCCATACCAGCGTCCAAGAACAAAATCATAATTTCCAAGTAGATCATGGTCAAAGCCACTCCTGTTACTAGTCTCTCAAAGGCCATCAGCGCAGGGCCAGCAAAGAGCCCCCATTTCAGAGCAGCTGTGTTGTTCAGTTTAACTGGGGGAAGGCATCATGACGGAATCACTAGCCTTTTAAAACTGGGTGCAAGACTGAGTTAATAGTCTGATAAATGGGTTGACAAAGGTCAGGCTCACACATCTTGTGTGGCATTTGATTATGCAGGTAACCCATGTGAAAGCAAAATTAGAATTTCCAGTGAGAGTGAAGTTTTTTTTTTAGGACATGTTTTCAAGCACTAAAAACGCTTAATGTTTATACTCATCTCTTTTAATAAGCAGTAGCAAATAAGCAAATACATAGATAAGCTTTAGTAAGTGATCTCTTGAATCAAGATAAAAAGTTTGCTGGGATGTAAATGCATTGCATCTTTTTGAAAGGTCAGATTTCCAGCTGATGATAAATATTCTGAACCAGACTGAAACCACAGGGTTGTTTCACATTCTGGTTAAATTTCCGTACTTATTACAGGCATTTGTATGCAAGTTTATTCCAATTCATTTGAATAGGACTACTTCAGTGACAGAGTAAAATGATACTGTGGATGTTATTTATGTAGGAAATGTCTGGAAAAAAATGGTTACTTTGATACATTTTGTGAACATCTGTAGATAGGAAACTATAAACCTTATTTGATAGTGTTAATAAATTCACCAATAATTTTAGCACTGTTAGAATTGATGAACACTCTTATCTCCTCTTCTCAAAGTTAGCCTATGGCTCTGGCTTCACTCATTTCTTATAGAAAGAGGTGCTTGGGATATAATTAATCTACAGTTCATTTTGTATACAATTAACCATGTACTTGGAGCTCCAACAATATAATTATCTGCATTCCACCTTATTCCCAGCCAATATACTTCATTAAAAGAGAGAGACTGAGATATTTCTCACCAGCTGAATCTTGCTCAAGAATTGAAGTCCTCCCTTAATTACTTCATGTATTTATTTATTTTTATTTGGCCAACCATAATATTATAGTTTCATCTTTATCATTTTTTGAGTTGTTTTCTGATGCTAATGCCATCCTGAGAGTTTGTATCCTTCTTCACCTCCTTCCTATATACTGAGAGGCAGTCATTTTTCTGTTCTAATCCTTTGTGCCAGAGTTTAAAATGCAGATTATATAACGTGTTCATAGAATTAATTGTCTTATAGGCAATATCAAACAGTAGGATTGTTGTAGTGAGTTGCAAAGAGATAATGAACTATTTTTAATCTGTTGACATATTTCCTCACCTACCTCAAAATATGTATTATCAATCTGCAAGGCTCTAAATTCAGAGTATTAACAATATGTCCCTGAAGTAAGTTTCCTGTGTCCTTATTGATATGTGCCTCATTGTTCTGTCTGTCACTGAAAGTGGGATATTGAAGGATCGTGTTTATGGCCATTTCTCCCTATATTTCCTCCAGACATTTAGGAGTTCTGATGTTAGGTGCCATGTATTTATAATCATTACATCCTCCTGGTGAATCAACCCTTTTCTCGTTATAAAATGTCCATCTTGGCGCTTGTGACAGATTTTGTCTTAGAATCTGTTTGGCCTGCCCCACATAGGCAATGCATACCACTAACATACATTTATAATTGCTTTTTGTGCTTTTGTTTTTAAAATTCTATACCAAATTTAAAAATGACTGATGTGCCTACATTACATACAATATTACAGGATTCCATATGTGTCTGCATATTTACTTTCACCTGGGAGTTTGATGATTTTGCGTGGTTCTGTGTTACTGTTTATTATCGCTTTACTTCAACTCGAAAGATGCCCTTTTGCATTTCTTTTAAGACAGGTCTAGTGGTCGTATGCTCCCTCAGCTTTTGTTTCCCCAGAAAAGTCTTCTTCTTCATTTCTGAAGGACAGTATTCTTGATTTTCACCTTTTTCCCCTTTGTACTCTGAATACATCATTTCACTCCCTTTAGGCTGCAAAGTTTCTGCTGAGAAATACACTGGAAATCTAATAGGAGTGTCCTTGTACTTTACAGTTTTTTTTTCTCTTCCTGTTTTCAAGGGGAAAAAGTGTTTCACTTTGAGACTGGATGGGTTGATGATGATGTGTGCCAGTGTGGGTCTCCTTAGATTTGTCCTAGCCAGGATGCCGTGAGCTTCTTTAATTTCCATTTCTTTCCTCAGATTCGGGCAGTTGCAGCCATTGTTTCTTCAAATAGACTGTCCGCCCTCTTCTCTCTTTTTCCTTCCGTCTGAGATTCCCATAATGCATATGTTTTCCACTTGATGGTTTCCTGTAAGTCCCTGAAGCAGTCTTCATTTCTCTCCATTCTTTTTTTGTTTTTGCTCCTCTGACTCAATAATTTCAAATGACCTTTCTTCAAGTTTGCTGTTTATTTCTTCTGCTATATCAAATCTGATCACTCTCCAGTGAATTTGTCAGTTGAGTTAGTGTTTTCTTCAATTCAGAAATCTCTGTGTGGTTTTTCTTCATTGTTTGTTGATTTTTTCCATTTTGTTCATTGATCCTTTTCTTGATTGAGGTTAGTGGTTTATATGTGTTCTCATATATTTATTGAGAATTCTTTTGAGGGTTATTTTGAATTCTTTGGCAATGCATGTATCTCCAATTATCTAGGGTGAGCTTCTGGACATTTGATTTGATCCTTTGATTGAGCCATGTTTCCCTATTTCGTCGTAGGCCTTGTTATTCTCTATTAGGGCTTTGGCATCCTAAAAATCAGCCACCTTTCCCACTGTGCAGTCTGGTTGTGTACAGGGAAGACTCTGACCAGTCGGCCCAAATGGATTCTGGACACCTCTCCAGCCTTTTCTGTGGATGTGTCTTTTCTGGCTTCTGCATGTAATCTGTTGGATGTTTGCTGCTTACTTCTCATCAGGAGTCCCTCTTACATCTTCCTATGGCACTGTGGCCTCTCTGGTGCCAAAGTTCTTCCTGGTACCTTTTCGTGATTCTGCAGATTTTGGCGCTCAACCAACCTACACATATCACCTTGGTCCTCAGAGGCAGTCAGTCTTGCCCTCAGCCCTCAACAAATCAGCCTTCAGTTTCAAGCAAGACAGAAAAGCCAGTCTCTTGGGCAACTGTCTGAAAAGTCAGAATATTGGGTGTATATCCCACTGTTCTTTCTCCTTCCACAGAGAGAAGTCAGGAAATGGGATTTTTCTCCTGATCGCACCCCACTGTGCTCATAATGCTGATGATGAAGGGAGAAGCAGTTTTCTCCCACCAGAGTCTGTGATTTCATTAGAGAGACTGAGCCAGATAATGGTCCAGAAACGATTTTGACCTTCCTGAAGGACCAGGGCTCTGCTCTGTGGTGCTGGGACCTGTAATTCCAGGATGCCTGGGTGGGTAGGTAGGCTTTGCCATGTCCTGGTTTCATGACCTTGGATCAATGACGTGCCCTCTCTCTGTGAGTGAGGGTATTGGCCGAGACCAGTGCTTCTCCGTATTCTGCTGAATCCCGCTGCCTGTGATATTCACAGGTGGCACACAGACCAAAATGGTCCTGCGAGCTGGTAAGTTTTGGAAATCTTGGGTTAAGTAAACTTGAAGAAGATTCATCATTGCAGGATTTTGGTTCTTCATTTTTAATATATGAATGTACTTTGTAAATCCTTGAGAGAGATACGATATTCTGCTTCCCCCATATTTATGCTATCACTTCTCCCGACACTGGATACACAATCTTTTATGCTTTGAAGATACTTTATTAATCTACTAAATGGAAGGGACAGAAATAGCATTTACTTTATGGACCGAACCTCCCAACAGTTTCCAGATAAGAGGAAGTATTTTTAGCTTCACATACATGCTAAACTTCTTTGACAAGGAACAAAAATGTACTGTGTTTACCTAGGATACTGTTTTATTAGTGGAGTTTTCTCTATAGATTCTCTTTGCTGTCATGAAGATGTATTGATGCATTAAACAATGTGGTGTAAGAGCAAGTGTACCGGGTGACCCATGTGTATTTGTGTCTGTGTGATCATGGCATTTGACATTCATTTTGTCTATTGTCAGTCTCCTATGGTGTCTCCCTAAATGAAGTTTTGATTTCTTTATTCCCCCATTTCCAAAACATTGTCTGACCTTCAATGCTGTTTTTGATTGATGGGGCTGTAGAGGTTATCAGTAGGACTTCTGTCTTAGGGTGTACTGCACCTGTATGCGTGTAAAGAGGATAGATCTTTATCTGCTAGTTTTGTGCAAAAGAATGCCTATTATGTCACTTATAGTAAACAATGTGCCCAACAATTTTTTTTGTTTTCCAAAGTAATAGCTTGTATATTCCCTCTAGTGTCCATGCTGACCTATGTACTGAATGCTAGTGTATCTGCATATATGGTCTTTGACTTTTTGCCCCCCAAATAATCCAGCTCTCGTTATCTTTCCATTTGGTCTGCTTTCCTCTTTTTGGCTTTTATCTTCATTATTGTTTTGAGCTCTCTGGTTAGAATGACATTTTTTTTTTGAGTTGTGAAATTTGAAAACCATACACTATCCCACTCAAAATAAGGAAAATGCTAAGTTGAGAAAAAAAATATTCAAAGTTACTTCAAATATATCTACAAAGTTCTGTTCATCCTGCTCTACATATTTGACAAAAATCACATGGATAGCATGTGTTTCAAAATAATTGTCATTTTCAAGATAGCAGCAGGCTGTTCCCTGAATTTCACAAGCCTGAGTGACTTCAATAAATTCCTGAGACCTGATGAGACTTAACTGCTATATTCTGATTCATAACTTTCTCATTTGGTGATCAATGGTAAGCAAAGCCATTAAACTGTATATTTGGTCAAATCAAGTCACTCATCTTTTTAATGGCTTTGTTTTATATTCTTCACTCTTCCAGGCTAGATGCCTGGGGAATAAAAACTTCTTCTGCTACTTCCTAAATGCCCAAAATTTTTACATTTGAAATGACCAGAATATACATCTGTGAATTATATGGCATAACCACCAAGATACATAAGATGTTTCTGCCTGTCTTGTTTCCTCGCGGCAGTAGGTCTAACCCTTTAGAATGCACAGTCGTCACCATCCCATCGTCCCTATATGGAAGCAGGATACCTCGTGATTCAGAATGAGTGTGTGTGCACCCCGCTGTGCTTGGTAGCATATGCTGTCTTATAATTGATAGTATGGAATATTAGCATGCAAGGTTTTGAAAGATCTAGAATTCTATAAAAATTTTTGCCTACAATTTGGCAGTTTACTTTTCCAGATGATACTACTTGTGAAAAATTGATTGTGCATTTTCCTATCTATCAGATGGTTGTGTTTGACAATTTATCTTTAGGAAATATTTAAAACAGCTATTTTATAGGTATCTATTTTCCTCTGTGTCTATTCTGGTGGCTAAATAAATATCTTTAATTGACTGGCTTTACAGTTTTGTCTGCCACTTGGCCAAAATGCCACCCATGATTTAAACCATTAAGTATCAATTTCACTCAACTGAAACATTTTCTAAAACTCTGCCCAAAAGGGGGATTTGTTAAGGAATGTTCTCAGATTTTTCAGAGAATGATGTATCCACTGATGGACTTAAGTTGTCCTTCATTCCAGTTTATATTTACTGTCACCCAACCTACTTCTTGTCACATCTTTTTCACATTTTGATCAGCATAATGACTAAATGTAAACAATGTCACCCTTTTTCTCTACCCCAAATTCCTCAATCCACCTCCTCACCTGTAACAGTCACCAAGTCAGTTGTCTCGTCTGCTAAGGTGCTAACATCTCTCCTCACCTCCTCACTGGTGTTTCCAGGGCTGCCTCACCCCCCTCTCCGGCTCTCCTGAGTGGTCCATAGTGGACCGGGCTGATCATGGGGGAAAGTTTTGGCCCCACTCCTTCACGACAGGGACCTCTCTGTGTGGCTTTGTTCTCACTCTCTGCCTGGTACTGTGCTTCTGACCCAGCAGCTTTTTGGATCTGCACCTGGCACACCCTCAGGCTTCCCCTCTCTGGAGTCAGTTTCCTGAACCCAAAAATGGAAGTCCCTCCTTATGACACAAGCCCACTGTCTCCTGTGACTTGGGTCACCCTTAGTGCTGCAGGCAGATGACTTACTGTAAGAGAAAAAGGCGGTGTTCGGGACATACTTGGGCTTTGGTCCTGTAGCTCAGCAGATACCTGTAGAGGATCATTTCAGCCCCTTACCTGCTTTGGCTGGGCAGCCTGTTCTTAGCCTGCGGTACGCGCTGAGCCATTAGCACTTGGTGACCTGGGGCGCGACAAGACACTGGCGTGACAAGCCGTCAGGGAAGCGGCAGTCGTCTTTGTAGTCCCAAAATGCAGTATTTGAAATCGACTAATCTTGAGTGCACTTCCCACCCCCGGTTGATTCTGTAACACCCCATGGCGGCATGTCTGTTCCTGTGACAGTTCATACCAGTGTGTGTCAGTGTCAGTTTGTACTTAGAATTAATACATCAGATGGTATAGGCAGATTCCAATATATATGATGCTTTCTTTTTTCATTGTTAATACCTTATCTACAGGAAATTCCATCAGAAAGTACCTGATTAGTTTTATGACCTATGAACATTGATCCTATTTACCTAAGAGCAGACTGGTCATAAGAATTTTTTGTTATCTTTAAATGAGAAAGACAGAGAAAGAAAGAATATAAAATATTTGTTCTCATAGTATGTTTTCCTGGATGGATAGAATTCCCAGATTGACACTTAAATTGTTCATAGAGATGGCTAAGTATTCTTGAAGAACAAAAAGCAAGAGAGCAGTATCATGAGTTTTGCATATAACAGGGAACATCATTTTTAAAGGACCTCTGAAAATGTGTATGCTTTGGAATTAATAATGTTTAATAGTAAAAATGGGAGTAATAAATCTTATATTTAAAAAAACTTGATTTGCTGCATGATGAAAATGAAATAAATTAAGAATTAGCTAGTAACTGATTTAAAGTTAGCTAAAGTCTTCTTGGTAAAATAACAAGGGTAAGAGTTAAAAGTCTTTGTTCATTTCTACAGTAGGAGAGCAATAGGAAAAAACTTCTTTGTTATTCACATGAAGAGAATATTGCTTATATTATATACTCTCTGAGTATTTGTCTTTGCATGTCCACAGCTGTAGGCCTGGCTGCATGCCCAGAACCAGCCCTTCCCAGCAACGGCATGAAGACAGGAGAGCGCTACATGGTGAACGACGTGCTCTCCTTCCAGTGTGAGCCCGGCTACACGCTGCAGGTGCTTCCTCTGGGGGTCCAGGTGATGGGAGGGGTTGACACAGTCGTCCTCGGCCAGCTCATGTAAGCCCAGACCCCACATTTGCACCTGGAGCTCTAATCTAGTTCCTCTCGCTCTCTTTGTGAATCAGTTTTATCAAGTTAAATTGTGCATGCTAGTCATTTTAATTTTGATGGGGAAGTAGATTCTCAGTGAGAAAATACGCCTTCAAAATTGATCATTTTATTTTCATAATTATTTTATTTCAAAATGTATATTCTCCCAGTAACTATGCAGATAAAATTCTGCAGGACAGAGTATCAACAGCCTCTTGGAAGGGACTGTCCTGGCAGCCCAGTGACAGGACCTGATGGGCTGTGGGCTTGTCCCGTTTGCATAGACATCTCATGATTCACTTCAGTAAGTCACCATTACGTGCCTGCTCTGCACTGGGTAAATGAAGTGCTCAAACAACAGACTTTAATTAGTTTTCAAGAAGTAATAAGTCTTTGCCATCTTTCGATAGTTTTTTAGATAAAAGTTTTAGCAAGCTTTTTTTATAACCTGAATGTGTAGCTGTGAGTAAGCTTCCTCCCAGAGTAGGTCCCCTCTGTCACTTGCCATGATGCCGCTATATTTCTCCCTGCAAATATTAATCATCTAAGTATGCATATCATGAAGTCCAGTAGAAATGGTTAAGTCGGCTCATGTGTCTCTCTCCAGTTATTTCATGTAATAGAGTACTTTTTGCTGTGTGTTTATTACAGTATGGAAGCTGTTAGCATTTTAAGGAGAGTTTTCATTAGTTTGTTCTTTGACTGAAAAGAGCCTGAGTAAGTATAGGCAGAAGCTGGGATGGGGCGGCAGTGAGGTGACGCCATAGTGGACATGTCAGGGTGTGCACACGGGCTGGAGTCAGTGTCCTGCAGGACTGAGACAAGTCACAGTGGCCACCAGGGAGCAGTGAAGGCCGCCGGGCGCCTAGCGAGCACCCTGCAGAGCCTCTCCTCGGGCAGCTGGAGGCAGGGCTGTGGCTGACGGGGATGCCAGGGACCAGTGTCGGGGCGTGGGCTCGGGTGCTCGGCAGGACCACATGTACGAGCTCGCCGAGGTCTCAGGTTTATATAAAATACCCACACACCTCAGCAAACGGAAACCGTTATTGCTTCTGTTATAAATAAGCATCAGGGTGTGAAGACCTTGGGGTGCACGGTGACCGCCTCCGGAGATGGCCGGAGCCCTGCGACAGAGCCGCCTTCCCGAGGAAGCCCTGCCTGGTCTCCCGTGATAGCAGGTGTCTGGCCCAGCACCCCAGGGCCCCTGCACCCGAGTCCTTACGGCAAAGCGTCATAGGCATGGCTCACATGCGTCGGCAGCAAGAATTCCAAGCTGCATTACAAGGGCTGCGTTTGCACGAACACAACGGCCTTTCCCGGAGCGCTGCTCCTGCGCCTTCCTTTACACAGGTCCGTTGGGAATTAACTTACACCGTGCAAATGCATGCTGTCCGTGACCTCCCCCAGACCCCACAAGAATGCTTGCTGCTGCTCGGCATGGTCACCTCTGTACTCGTCCCGATGCCACCCTGCAGCCACAGCGAGGGTGCCTTTGTAAGGCAGCTTCCACAGCCTCCGAGGAGAAGCTAGAGGGGACTATTTCATAAGGACTTTCTTACCATCAATCGCTTAATATGCTGCTTAGACAAAGGCCTGTGGACACACATCTGTGGAGCCCAATCAGACCACTTATTAGCTCTTTTTCAAATGCAAACTAAACTGTTTTTTCATACGTTAAAGATAGGGTCAAGCTTTGAGTTAAGCTGCTGAGTGACAAAGGAATCTGGGTTTTTTTTTTTTTTGATTACTACAATCGACAATTTTGCTGACAATGTATTTGGAATGACGGCATGCATGAATTATGTATTGTTTATGAAAGTATCATTCCTGGTATATTGTACACACACACATCTATATAAATGCATACACCTACTGAGATAGAGGACATGGTCTAGCAGCGCTGTGGCACGACACGTGGCCAGTAAATTCTGAACATTCGAGCAATTGATGATCACCATCTTCCCCAGACTTCTTCTAGCGTTCTCTTAAAAAGTGAAAAAATAAAGTTCCAGTTTTAAACTAGCAAATAAATACACAATAAATACAATAGTAAATAAATACTTATTTTGGATCCAACATAAAAATTCAGTTGGAATCACTAATATGAAATGTTTGTACCAAAATCAATAACAGAATATGACCTAGATTGGTCATGAATGACTGTTTTATTGGTAGTCATCAGCAAGTATCTTTAAAAGCTTTTGCACTTTATGTTAATCCCTAATTCAGAAAGAAATTTACAAAAGATCACTTAATGGCTCCAAGAATGGTACAAGCAAAGCATGAACTTTAGCAGGAAAAGCATTCTCTAGAGCATCTTCTTTAGGAATAAATACAGTCTCCCTTTATTGTAACAACTTTTTAAAATATCAGGAAATATGAGAAATGAGTTTTGTGGCCAATGAGCTGAGCATGAGCTGTTTCTAAGCCTAGGGACCCATTCGTCATTGCAGACCGCATCAGTGAAAAGGCTCATTTGATGCGTTCCCTGCATGGCTGGGACAATTTAACGTGACTTAAAGATTTGTTTTCAATTGCCTCTCTGCCAATTGTGGGTGGCAAATGGAAATTCACAAGATAAGTATGCATGGCAGATAAGACCACCAAATCACAGTGAGGAAAAACACGGACACGAGTTGTCTGCACACAGAGGTACCCTTTTGTCATCTTCTCTTTCATCATAAGACAGATTTTAGCATACAGCATCTCAGAATTTAACTCCCTGACATTTGAGTTTTAAAAGAGGAATAATAGGACAGATTACTTGAAGGTTAAAAGTTGAAAACTTCCTACATTTAAAAGATAAAGAGATCCGAGCGATGAGGATTAATTTCACTGCAGACACATTAATTTGACAGCTTGTGAGACTGTGTGATAATAAATGAATATCAAGTCTCCTTTCTCTCCGATGAAGGAGGACCTGACCCAGTTCTCTGCTGAACCGTAATGACCCTGGGGCTTGTACGTGAGCCTAGAGGACTCGGGAGGTAGCTTTTCATGAGATCGCACTTTGCTGACATTTCACCTTCCAAATCAGTGCCTCGTGTTTCCTAATCCTTTAGCCTCTCGAACCAGGAGCTCTAACCTCTGATAATAAAACAAAAAAAAAGAACTTTGCCCAATTAATCTTTTTAAGTATTAGGAAGGGAGTCTGGCAGAATAACAGACTGCTGAAAGGGACATTGCACAATTTTGTCTTTAGCGAAATGGAGTGATTATGGTTTTCTTTACTTTTTTTATTTTTGAATGTGATTCAAATTAATCAGTGTGATTCATTAGTAAACATTAGAATAGATTTCATAACTTCTGGGTTTTGTACATTTGTAATTAAATCCAAAAAGGGAAAGGAAACCAGTAAACACAGATGTTACCACAAACATTTAATACCAAAATACTCTACTTTCAGTTTTGTGAGTTTTATTTTATCCTTTTCAAACAGGGCCGCTCCCACATCTCGTGTATGCCAGGAACTGTTCGTCGCTGGAACTACCCGTCTCCCCTTTGCATCGGTATGAACATGCCTTCCGTCCCCATGGCTGCACACGCGTGTAGAGAGCGCACTGGCGATCTTCTGAAACTCTTGGGCTTCCAGTGATGCACTTCTAAATGCTTTTCAAAATAGCTGCTCTATGATACTAACACCATGGTACACTGCAGACATAACAGAGGTGGAATGTGCCTCTTATCCCACGCATGTAGGACTCAGCTCTCCCTCCTCTTTGGACCCCCGGCACGGGTTGGATGCAGGATTACGAGCTCAAGGCACTGACCTCGGGTGACATCTGTGTCAGGGCCTGTGCGTGGTTCGTGGGCAGGAAGGAGTGCAGCTGTTGTCAAGGTCTGAGCGGCGCTCTGTGAGGGCATTTCTCCTCAGGAAAGGCACGTTTCCAGAAACAGAACTCAGAAATACAAATAAGTGATTTGAAGATGGAGGGATGGTATTTCCTAGTGGAAACAGAAAGGTGGCATGCTGGTGGCAACGGAAAGATTCAGCCTGCTTGTTTGGGGAAAAGCACCACCTGACCCTGCATTTGAGAAGGGACCCTGCCCCCTGGACCCCAGAGACCTCCCGGCAGACTAACAGTGGGGCTCTGATGAGCCTGCGGGCCCAGCAGGTGGCTTTCATTTACCCCCTTCTGGGAAGGCCTGGCCATGTACAGGCTGAAGCCATCAGGGTCCTGGCCATCCTTCCATGACCTCGCGTGTCCTTCCGTGATTCAGACCCAAGGCCACACCTGCCACCCCCATGTGCGTCTGACTCACACCTGTCCTCACGGCTCACGTGATTACAGCAGTGTCAGGGGCTCTCCTTCCCCGTACAGCCCACATACCTCTCACCTTCTTTACACCAGCTCCCTCCAGAACCCCCTTCCTCCTCCACCGCCAAGATCGCCCACCTTTTCTGTCTAAACCTAGGCTTCCTAGGACTGCTCTCATGCCCCAGATCCCAAGGCCCCTCGCCCTCGTCAGCCCTACACCTAACCGCACCCCAGCTGGGGTTCTCCCCTCTAACACCTCAGCTTTAAGATCCATAGCCTTTTTTTATTGAATTGTAGCTGATATGCACTATTTTAACAGTTTGAGGTGCCCAACATAGTGATTCAACATTTATATACATCAGGAAGCAACCACCACGTCAGCACGCAGCCATTCCGCGTTGCTGTCTCCCCGCGCTGCACATTTATCCCCATGTCTTCTCACTTTAAACTGGAACTCTGCCTTTCACTCCCACATTCACCATGTTCCCACTGTCACAATGTCCTATTTGTTTACAAGTGAAATATGCTCCTTAGTGAACAGTATATTTTTTTATGTGAGTGGTTTCTTGGAAGAATAATGTCTAACTACCAAGTGACCTAAAAAGTTAAAGTTATTTGTAGATTTTAAATCCCAGCTTGATTAGGAAGAGGGTAAGAAAAGGGAGACCAGGCCTACCTGCTCCGGGGTCTCCTGCCCCCTTGCATACCCGTGTCTTACACAGAACATCGCCTTCCTATTTGCCTTTAAATGAAGAACTTCCCCTTAAACTTGGGAATTGAAATATTTTAAACTTGGAAATAAAATCAACCCAAAACAGGTATTCAGTCAAGTAATATGTCATTGCTGACCCTCTCTGTTACACGAGGAAATGTTTTATTTGAGTAGTTAACCTATATTAGCCAAATATAATTGATTTTTACCTTTTATTTAATACATCTTGTGTATTAGCGAGTGTCAGGGATCCACCCACTCCCGGACACCTGCTCGCCCCTCCTTTACAGGCTGCCCAGAAAGGTGCTTCACTGGAGAACTCACAAACGGCCCACAACAAATGTCAAAGAGTGATTTGAGAGATTGAAAGGGTTGTTTTTTATTTTTATTTTTCAGCTGTTATCTTTAAACTAATCCAAGCTGAGGAATTTTAGGACCAGAAATCCATAGCGAGAAAGTATTTTATTTATTAGCTATTAGAATATCAAGTCCTCATTTTAAAAAAGTACCACTACTGATGAAGACAGTTATTAGAACACTTCTGTGCAGGGCACTGAGGGCCAAACCTCATTCTCAGAGCTGAACTGAGCTGACTACTTTGACCTTCGCACGAGGCACCTTTGCCTAGGCCCTGCCGGCTGGCGAGTGGGCGTCCCCTCCCCACGGGACCCCTCCCTCCAGCAGGGCAGGGCTGGTGCTCTCCAGGAAAGCTCCCATGTGTTTTGACCAAGAAATCAGGAATCCGCACAAAATAAGATAAATAAATCCTGTGTAATGTAAGGGCCCTAGCTATTTTATAAGAATAAACACCTTGTTCTCTACAGATGCCATATTTGCCACTGACTCTCAATAAAACTATTTAAGAAAGGGTCAGGCAGGGAAGGAGTTTTCCAGCGGGAGGCAGGAATTGAGTCTACCAAAAGGCGGCTATAATAATGCCCTTTCACCGCTTGTAGCGAGAATTAAGTGATGCTCAGCTCGATAAGCATTACAGAGTTGGTGGCCGACCATGGTAACTAGCACACTGCCCAGTAGTGGCATCTCGTAACCTAACGCAGGGGTGCCTGGCTGGACTGTATTAAAAGGACGACTGGGAGCCCCTGTGTACCAGAAGCAGGTACATTTTCAAAGACGGTTCTTGTTCTTAAGCAGTTGACCCTCAAGAGAGAACTATTCCCTTAAATAACTGAAGTTCACAGCATTGTGCATGTGCTGCAAATAGAGGAGAAGACAGTCAGTTGAGCAGCTGAAGTTAGGCTTCCTAAGGAGAAGGCCCGGTCCACCCAGCTAACTGCCCTTGTCCACTTACAGCCACATGCGGAGGGGCCCTGAGCAGCATGGGGGGCGTGATCCTGAGCCCGGGCTTTCCGGGTGTGTACCCCAACAACCTGGACTGCACTTGGAAGATCGGGCTGCCCGTCGGCTATGGTGAGTGAGAAGCATTCAGTTCCTACAAATGCAACGTTTTAATCTGTCTTTGAAAAGAACTCAGCTGTTTAAAAAAATGTGCGTTATTCTGTTGACATAACTGTCTTTAACTGAAAGTGGCTTACAGGTTTAAGTAAAGCTTCAGCAGAGTAACGTCAAGACAAGAAAGTTACTTGAAAAATCAGTTCAGCCATGCAGCTCTTATCACAGCAAATTAAATGAGCTAAATGATGATCTAAGAGGCACATGAAGTATGAAATGCTGCCTCCCTGATGCGGTTATCAATATCTACATTTATAATGCCGCCTCTTAGCACCTGTCTCTGCAGCTCGATGGTGGTGGTTGTTTCTTTTGAACAATTTTTAAGGCTTTTCCAGGTGATGACGCACTTTAGTATTGTTCTATAAATTTTTAATTGTATTTGTTTAGGTTTAAGAAAATGGCATTTTAAAATATTAAGTTACGAACTTTCAGATCATCCATCTTAAATAATTCATCACTTGAATCATCTTGCACACTGAAACTTCATTCTGGCCTTCTGCAGAAGTGCCTGTGCTCTGTGACATTGGGGTCCTCCTCATGCATCCCCCCATCTGCCTTATAATTTCCTTTGCACTTTTGGTTCCTTAATTTGGATTTTCCACACAAGAAATCTCTTTCCCCAGAAGAAAAAATTCCCCTTGATTTTCTGAAAAGCACACACTATGACAGGTGTACCAAATTACTCTAGTCACTGAATGGCCTAGGATGTAGGTCCTGAGGAATCATGTGCTAAAATAAATGTTAGTTGAATGACGAATGAACATAAGCAAAAATGGAAACCATTGCCCTATAAGATCATATTTTGCATTACATTTCCAGAGCTTTTGTCTTAAGAACGTGTGCCCAGGACAGCAGCCGCAGCAGGATGTGGCGTGCAGAGGGCAGGGCTCACCTGCTCAGCAGAGCAGCCCCAGGGGACACACAGGGCCTGGGTCAGCTGTGGGGGCTGGACACCCACGGGCAGACACATGGTCCATATAAATATTAATGTATTTTCCAAAATTGACTGATCCATTATTTGAGAAGGCTATATTCTAGCTTATTTCTTTATGTTGATCACTCATAGACCAATATGCAAGCAAATAATTTGGGGGAAAGCATTAGTTACATTTCCTGACTTCATGTTCATGATTTTTGAACCTAAACAAAATATTTGTTTGGAGAAAGGCTGAAATGAAAAAAAGAGATTTATGAAATATTAGAAGTAAATGACTTAAGTCTTTAAAATTTTTTGATATTGCATAGTACTGAGTTTTAAAAAGCATCTTGAAGAAAAGGTGAAAAGAAACTTTGTGTCTTACATACTAAACACATGCAAAATATACTATCCCCAACTTCTTAGAATAGATGTACTTAATGCTCTGGAATAATTTGCTGTGGATACCATTTAAGAAATGCACCAGGCTTGCCTGTGATAAGTTTTTATAATCACTTCTAAACATTAAGCTATAAATTTAGGGAAGAGGCATGTAAGTAGTGGTAGGTCCCCTGACATGGTAAATATTTGGGAATTTTCTGTCTCAGCTAGGAATACTTTCTGGGGTGTGAATAATTATAGCATTTTGCAGACTCGGAGAAAACCTTACTGCCTAACTTTTGACTGCACACCAGACTTTTGAAAACCCTTCAGTAAATTAGTTCTGTCTGTCCCTAGACTTGGTTGATCTCTGCCTCTTCCCCTTGTCAGACTTGCCACCCCACAGCACCCACTATCCTGTGAACAGGGGCTAGAAGGCTGCCATAGTCTTGCTCTCAGGGGCCGACCTCATTTTCAAGCATGGGACGTGTTTCCACCGGGGCCATCTGACAGTGTCTCAGACTCTGCCCAAACTCAGACTCATCCCCCTCTGCTCCCCTTACTCAGTCTGCTTCCAGGTGGGCTCCGTCTGACCCATTGGTGCCCACGGCACTGCCATCGTCCTAGGTGCTTGCCTCTCCCAGAGCCTCACCTGCTTCTGCCGCAGGTGCCGCCTGAACCTCCCACATCGAGGCAAACCTCAGAGCACCCCCCGGATATCCTGCAGAAGTACCTTTGGGTTGGAAACCCAACAGTCTGAACTTTTAAGTTCAAGCACCCGAGAAGTTTCTAAATAAAAACAAAACAAAACAATAAAGGACCATAGCAAGCATGGCCACCATCTCTTTGGTCGTCATTTCTCCCTCCTCCAGGCCCAACTGCTCCTCCAACACCAGACCCGAGGCTGGTTCTGGAACATTTCATGTAAATACAACCCAGGAGACAGCTCCTGCTTTCCTGGTGGAGCATGTACGAAGGAGGGGAAAACACATTTCTACTGATGTCCCAGTAGATGTTTTACCTGGAAAACTGCTGTTAGGAAGTTCTTGGTGACCAAGTTGGAAGATAAGAGTAATAAGACCCCTCCTCCCTCAGACTGGGGAGGGCGTCGGGTGGCAGGTAGCTACAATATAAACGCGGGGGTGCTGACTAGTCCTTCCCAAGAAACGTGCACACAAGCCCATTGCTGTCCAGCCCACCTCCGTGGGCCGCCCCATCGTCTGCTCTGGGTGTCTGCATGCGTGTGTGTAGAGGGGGTCTTCTGGCTGCCCTCGCTCTGCCCTGAGGTTTGGGGAACAATTTCAAATAATTAGCAGCATCCCTGGAAGGTCCATCAAGAAATGGACCTTATGGGAAGCTTGTTTACCAGAACATAAAGAGAACTCCAGGTCTGCTGTGGACTATGTCTGCATATACTTGGAATGCTGCATCCCAAGGAAAATGGTTGTTCACACTGGTGGTTCTCCCATCTTGCTAGACAGGAATCTGGGTGGACATCGAGTCGTTACAGTGACGTCTGTGGTCTGCCCCTAGATGCTCTGTTCCTGTATCGCTGGCCAGATGGGGAAAGTAATTCTGCAAAATAATTTTTACTTAGCATCTCCAGTATTTTGGATGATGGAGTCATTTCTCCAATTTATAGAAGAGCACTTTTAATGGAAATAAGATCCAAAATGCACAAAGGTTTTTTTTTCATACGATCCTTGTAAACACTACATATGTAGCATAAATTGCTTTGCTAAAAAAAAAGGTAAAAATCATGAGGTTTTGACAAATTGGAAGTAGAGATAGGATGTTTGAGTATGAAAACCATGATAAATTAAAACTTTAAAGTGAATTCCCAAAAAATAATTGATACTCTTCCAAATTTTTCTTAAAAATGAGTTCTGTTTTAAGATTTTTAAAGTTAGTTTCCTTATTTCTTGAAATGCTGTGTCAGGTGTGTGAAGCTCCAGCCCTGTTGCCCAGCCTGCAGCTACAACTCTCGGGCTGGCCAGCACCATGACCCCAGCTCCTCCGGCTGACCCCGAGGGACACACTGACCAGCGTGGGAGGCAGCATTGCCTTTTCCCAAGGAAAAGGATATTTGCTGTTTTTACTCATGGAGGATTTTATTGAGACATTTTGCCTCTTTCCATTCAACTGGATATGCATGAGATGGCCTGAGGGATTATCCAATCCATCAGTTCAGCGGCTGCCAGCTTAGTTAGTAACTGTTTCCATCAGTTCTGCTTCCCTCCCACATCCGTGATCAATCAGTAGTTCAATCAAACAGGCAGAAGGATCGGTTGTTCTGACATCACATGAAAGCCACTCTTGTCTCGCATGGCTGATAGCATGCTCTGCAGCCGCCGTCCCCTCCATCCTGCCTCGGGGGCAGGTGTGCCCCGTCTGCTGGCTGGCGCTACTTGAGCGTGGGCAGCGTAGGCTATGGTTGCTCTTGTTCTGGGCTCTGAGTTTAGCCAGGTAGAAATCCCAGCTCTTTCAGTTGCTTTGGCCTAAGCCTGATCTGCACAGACTCTGTCTCTGCTCCTTTGAGCCTCTCTAAAGGCCCCGTTAGCGGAAAAACTACCGAGCATGTTCTTCTCTGCCAGTGCCTTTTATATTTAAAACCAGGGAACCAATATCGCCACCTTGGTGGCCGTCTGGCCATCTGGAAGCATGGGAGGGAATACAAGATCCCCTAGGACGGTCACTGGATTCTGAAACTGTTAACACTTGTGCTGTATGTTTATCATGCACAGAAAGTACAAGATAGAGCAGTGAGCACAAGTTCCAAAAACAAGAAAACGGGGGGTTAACTCTGAAGTCATGGTCACATGACTATTCAATTTTGACAAGACCCACAGTTCAAATCCTTGGTGCAGCCACCTTGTGCTGACACTTCATTCTCAGCATGTGAGGGTCATCGGTTGAGGACGTGCTGTGTAAATCCCACCAAAGACGGACATTCGATTGGTTTTCTTGCTTTGATGGAACGTTTTTATTCTCAGTCTGAGAGACACTGGTGGGTAAGTTGGCAGTGCTCCTTGCGGTCCTTCACTTGGGCTTTATGATGTCAAAGCGGCACAACTTGCTGAACACTGTACAGATAAATAATTCCATATCAAACCAGATTAGAACGGGGGCTTTTTCTATTTCCTGATATGTATTAGGTGTTTTGATATGTGTCTGGATTTATCCTGCTTAACATGCTAATTTTTTTTCACAAAATCAAAGCTGTCATAATTCTGTTCCACTTTCCAGTTTAATGCCAAGTCAATGAAAGACCAGTGTCTCTGTCTCCTGTCCTCCTAGGCATGGCGTCTGTCAGTCCCTCCCCCAGTCTGTTTGCCGTCGCGTCTTTCTTGGCTGTGGCATTCTGTGTCTCTGGATAAATGCATTAGAAATCTGCTTACAAGCTTCTGAAATGAGCACTTTATGCTGTTTCCCTGCTATATGAGTTTATCCCCAAGTGTCCTGAATCTTGCATAATCCTATCTGGTACTTTTGGACATAAATGAAATGCCAGTAATTCAGCCACAGCTTTTTGTTGTTCTGTGTACCTACCCTATGGTCACAAAAGTGACAGGTATTTATGAAACCCGAGACCACAGTGGTTCGTGGCCTTGACTTAGTTACACACACACACGGATTCATTAGTACAGTTTATTAGTAACAGAACTCTTTTATCAGATTTGCAGGCCGTGCTACAGAAGAAAACCTCTTAGTGGAACAGTGGATGAGGGATCAGATGCTGATGGGGGCTGTGCACTCAGGCAGCTGGGCCTGCACGGCAGTGAGGAGCGGACAGTGCAGGACGGGGAGCTGCGAGGCCTTGCTTCCTCCCCTCCTGCCTGCCTCCTTCTCTTTCTCCCTCTTTCTCCCTCTTTTTTCCCTGCTTCTGAAGGTCCTTCATATTTTGCCTGGATTTAGAAGAAAATTAATAGCTCATCGATGGCTCTTTATTAAAGAGGAAGATTTGCCATTTGAAAATATTTACAGAAGTGTTTAAATGTGGAGAGTTGTGCATGATGTGAGGACGGCCCCGCAGGCTGGGCCACAAGCCCCTTCCCTGCCTCGGGGGGAGGCAGGGCGAGGCAGGTGCAGACGCCGCAGCAGGAGTTCCATGACTCACTCCACGCAACTGAGCCTTGGTTGCTGAAGGTCTTGTTCCGTCACAGGCTCTGCTTCCTCAGTCTCTCCCTGAAGGCAGAATCGCAGGCGCTCCTTCCTTACGCTCTTGCTCTGCCAGATGGGTTGGGCAGATTTAGTACAAAATTATTTTCTCCAAGAGTTGGAAAATTCTTAACATCATGAGACAGTTTGCCCATGTGCACACTGAACCAGAAGTGAGGCTTCGTCAGCTCATGGGGTGCAGAGCTAACCTGCCTCTTCCATGCTGCACTGTGCAGAACACCTGTCATCTCCGAGCCCCCGTGAGCCCACCTGCCAGCGTATGGGAGGACAGTAACTACCCGGCTGGATGACTGTGAGAGGAAGGTAGTTGCCAGGTTGGACCCAAAGCACCACGGCTGGCGTTATGGCACCCAGCCAGAAAGGGCCATTATTTACCCTTCCTCCCCACAGATGATAAAATTGGTGTTTTGGGCAACTTTACATTCCGTGGAGTGCCTCTGGCTTTTCTCCCCCACCACTCTTTACTTGCCATCCTTCCTTTTCACTGATTTCTCCATTTTCACAACTGTGTTTTCCATCTACACCTAGGTAGATATATTTGCTTAAAGTTTCTCTGCACTTACAGTTAAGCAAGGCAGCCCATGTAAACATTATCTTGAGTTTTCCACACCAAGGAAATATATATCAAATATGTTAGATGAAAAGTGGACCTAAAGCTCTTCTTATCAATCAGGAACAGTAGACAAAAACACAAAGTAAAGCTTTTATCATATGTTGGGGGAATAATCTGTAATAGTTCCTGGAATTCTCAGTTTAGGCTTTACCGACCTGAATTAATTGCATGGATTTATGCTAAAACTAATACCACTGGAATTCTTTATAAATTAAGTGAATAGAAATATTGCAGACACAGTAGTCAAACGAATTTTAAAACTTCCACAACATCATATCAAATAAGTCTAAATTCTCCTGATTTTTAGATGCTTTGAAATTATCAGCTTTACCTTGTCTGGTCCACAGATCAATATGGCATTGTTCACTGGGACAATCTTTGGTTTGTGAAACTGTGTCAGGCTGTTAGACTGAATGATGATAGAGTTATATGGGGTCTATTGGATGGGGTTTCTGCAAACATCAATAACGTGCTCTGTGTACATAATGCAATCAAAACAGTGCAGCTAAACTACCAAGTCACTTGTACAATGAAATGGCCATCCATTTAAAGGCCACTTTAAAGTTTGCTGCATTTTGTTTTAGACCTCTGTTGTCTTCTTCCTTGATACAGCTGTTAATTATCTTGTGATTTGGTGTATAGTCACAGCCTCTGTTTCTGTCTGTGACAATTATAATAAAAGCTGGAATGAAATCATCACCATATGTGTAAACACGAGTGGCCCTCCTAGGGATTTACGCCTGTATAGCTCTGGGACGCAGCACGGGGAATGCTCGCACTCAGCCACGGGGGACCTAGGCACGTGAACTGCCCGCACGAAGGTCACCCAGCGCGTGCGGGCCGCAGGCGGGGTTACACTCTGGTAGTGGGGTCCCGCGATGTACTCTGGCCCCACCATGACGGCGCTGCTCTGCCTCCGAGAGAGACATTGTGCAGGGAGACTAGTGAAATTTTCATCACTTTTGCCAAAATCTATAAATTTTGATATTAACTTTTATTACGTCTGCATACTTTTTCATAGGTGCACATATTCAGTTTCTGAATTTTTCCACCGAAGCTAATCATGACTACCTTGAAATTCAAAATGGCCCTTACCGCAGCAGCCCCATGATTGGGCAGTTCAGCGGCTCCGAGCTGCCCTCAGCCCTTCTCAGCACAACACACGAAACGCTCATCCACTTCTACAGCGACCACTCGCAGAACCGGCAGGGGTTTAAACTCGCTTACCAAGGTAAGGAGCGAAATGAGAATCCACAGACACTGCTCTTGTGTGAATTGTTCTGAAATGTACACCCCGCGCCAGTTACAGACTTGTGCAGCTGGAACGCCTCTCAGGGGTGCTGTTCCCCCACCAGGGTGGAGTCATTGCCAACCTGACATACGGGTCTTGGACGTTGCCTCCTAGGGTGTAACCGCTCCACACTGTCGCAGCCCCCACTCCCCTCCCAGGGCTCGTGCTGCCCAATGGCCCTCCTCATGCACCTGAGCCGTTAGCTCATCACGTGACCTCTCTGGTCAGCATCCTCTTACGCACCTGTGCGCCATGCCCTTCAGGACTGTGCATTCAGTTCATGATGGAAGTGGGTCTGGCAGCATCTCCTGTGCCTTGTCTCCATGCAAATCAGTGGCTGTGCGCATTATTCAAGTCCTGTGCAAGTTATGCCGATGAATGAACTTTATCCTTTGTTCTTAAGCCATCCAAAGAGAAGGCCTAAGGCAAGCTGGAACTGTTATCCAGGCATTTCTGACATGTGAAAAATTTCAAATTTTTCATTTCATAACAAATAATTCAGCAGATCTTTCTCAAATAGTGTGAAATTAAGTTGAAAATGTCAAAAGTAGGGCTTTTCTTTATCATGGCTAAATCACTTGCTTTCTTTAATTTCATAGACTGCCCTCAAAAAATAGAGCTTTTTAGTATTTTATTACTGAAAGAGTATGGCATTTTGTTTTGAACTTATAGACATCGTTACATAAAATATAAAATATAACTTCAGATTTCCAAAACTTGGGTGACTTAAAATAGTAATCTGGATAGGAGGGAACCAGAGAGGGAGATGCAGGCTGGAGCTGCGAGGAAGACAGGTGCCCTGCGGCACGCCCTCCGCTCTGTCCCCTTCCGCAGTGCGAGAGGCCTCCTCCTGTTCTGGCCCATCCAGCTTGTGCTCCGGCTCTGCTCTTCCAGAGCCCTTCCTGTGGGAAACCTCTGCCCTTTGCTGCATTTGCAGCGGCTGCTTCTCTGCTCGGTCTTGCCCAGCAGCATTTCAGATACACTGAACTCTCTCACCTGTGTGTGTGTGTGATTTTTGTGTACCTCTAACGTGACCCCCTGCTTCCTTCAGCTTCCACCTTCTAAGAAGCACTTTTTGAGGAACGACCTCCCCAGGCTTCTCAGGCTCTGTACCTCGTCCCGGTCCCCCAGCCACTCCCACACACCTCTGACATGCCCTCTGTGGACCGGGTCTTGCCACCCAGTCCCCCTGTCTGGAATGGGCATTTCCCGCATTTCCGGTGGCCTCAGCACCACTGTCCCTTCCTCTGGCCGGGCACCCTCTCCCCTGGGCTTCGGGACAGTACAATCTCATGGTTATTCCACTGTCCCACTGCCATTTCCTTATTCTCGTCGCCTCTTTGTCCTCGTCTGACTGAAGGACGGGGCTGGGGGCCCCTGTGTGGTCATCTTTCCCTCCCCCCGAGTGTTGTCGGCGCTCCTGGATCAGAGGCCCTGGTGGTAACGAGTAGCCTCTGACCCATCTGTTTGTTTCAGCAAGCCAGCTTCTGTCAGCCCCAGAGCTGGAGATGTGTCCCCATGCCCCCCGGGCAGCACACGGGCTCTGGGCCCCTGTGTGCCGAGCCTCCCAGCACTCAGCTCTTCCCCGCACTGCACCAGGTAAACTGCATAAGGTCTCCAGTCACTTCAGCATAGAACTGGTGTTTCTCCTGGTGCCTTCCCCTCCCCACGGCGTGAATGCAGTCCCCATCCCCTCCCAGCTCCGCAGGCCTCTGGACCCCTGCTCGCTGCCCCCATGTCCACCGCCACACCCACCAGTGTTTGACTAAGTATAGATTCATCCTCCTTTGAACCACAGGGCAAAGCCCGAGGCCTGATGAGGGTGACACTCCTCTGGGGCCTCTGTCTCTGTGTCCCACCCGGTGGTTTCCTGCGCTTACTTAACAACCAAGTTATAAATTCACAGATTCAGCCTTAAAGTGATGAGGGGGTCATCAGAAAGACAAAATAAGAAACAAACAAATCTCAGGTCATGCAAATGTCTGTCATACTTCGAGAACAATACATTTAACAATGACATTAGCATGATTTTTCCTCAGGTTAAAATTCCAGGCAAATATACGAAATAGTGTGAAGCATACAGCAGTCCCATGTCTTCTGTTTCCAGTCCTTGTTTCAGGCTTCCTTGGCTTATCTGAAATGTTCCTTCTGATGAAATGCCATCAGATCACATTTTTCTCCCATTATGTCCACTGTATTTTTCTTTCAGCCTGCCCGGGTCTGTTTAAGAGGGGCCTTTGTGATCACCCCTAACTTACTACGGGGACCAGGTTTGCCTCTGTCACTCCTGAGTGCCCTGACGCTGTCACCATGCTCCCCTGTGGGACAAGGCAGCGAGCCGGGTGGGGGAAGCATCCGTGCCACAGGGGAGGGGTCTGCCGATGACATCTGACTGTGCAGCGGCCTGCACCCCATATGAAGGACCTGACTTTCATTCTCTAGGCCAGTGGTTGTAGAGTTCAAGAGCTCTGCGATGTGAATGGTGTATATGTGTAAAGCACACCTAGATTTTTCTCCACATGCAGTGTGAAGCCTTTGAAGGATTTTAAGCAAAAGATAAATTGCTGCAAATCAGTGAACATGCTAATGGAGGAGGGATGAGGAGTGAGCAACAAAAAGGGTGGCGAAAAGGCTGTAGGCGTCCGGTGGGGAGACAGGGTCCAGCCTCAACACGCAGGCCTCCGGGAGGGAGACGGGGTCCGGCCTCAAC
>JAQQAC010008525.1:31064005-31079114 GCA_029783875.1 Phataginus tricuspis
CTCAACACGCAGGCCTCCGGGAGGGAGACGGGGTCCGGCCTCAACACTGCTTTTTGTCCCCTGCATCTGGGTGTGTGCTCAGCCTAATATGACTACGTGAAGGACACTTGGTGATGAAATCTATGCTTCCTTTTCGTACCTCTGTGCACCCGGCCCCACCCTGTCCCTGTGCCCCTGAAGGATATGCTACTAAAGCATGAACATTTCATTCACGCTCATCTTGAACTTGGCCTTGCATCACATCCCATGGTTGGGCGGGCACGATGTCACTATCTAAGTCACTAAGAACCTAGGCATGATTATTGTAATTATATAACAATTAAGCCATAGTTTCTCCCTCTTTCGGATATTCTTAATGGTGAACTCGAAATCTTACTTCTCTTTCCTTATTGATGTTGCAAAAGTCAAATGCAAACACCCATGGCAGTATTGTTCACCATGGGATTTTGAAACTATACGTTATCTTAGTAACTTTGAACTCCAGAGCTCAAAGAAATGTATTTGTTGTATTTCTTGCACTATTTTCCAGATAGAGTTTTTAAGGCCATGTCTATCAAGTTCCAAAGGCTATCAATTACCTAAATCCAAAAGGAATGGTCTAGAAAAAGAACCGCACAAAAGGTTTAAGTCAGACTCATCTAGAGCAGAGGTCATAAGGTGCTGCAAATGGCCGGCAAAATACCAGTATTTTTTTAATTGTTAATATTTAGAATGAGCTTTCACATGATTTGCAAAATACTGTAGGTCCACTTACATTCTCTGTCTTCAATGTCGGAATCTGGAAGCGCCTGGCCAGCCCTCAGATGTGTAGAGAGTCTCCTGAGGCGTCAGAGTGGAAGGCATTGACTGCAGAAGTGCCCTGGGCTCCCGGCCAGCTTTGACCGTCGATACTGCCTGCTTGGCCTTCTGGCATTTGGATTTGTGAGTCATCATCTAGGCCAAACATGTGGGTGGTTAAGCCAGTGTTTTGTTCACTGGACACTGCATAAATATCCATATTTTTAAAAAATCCCTAAGCAATATACTTTTTATTATAGATAATTAATTTGCTATAATTGAGAGATATAAAAATAAATTACATAAAGATAATGAGAACACAAATCTAAGGTATCCCAAATTCTTCTAGGGTATCATATCTGACAGGGATGATAATTAATTAGATAGCTTATCAGTGTTTGTCATTTTATAAAATATATAAGTTGGCAAAATGACACAATTCTGATTTGTATGTCACATCGAAATTCCTAGGTTCCACTGGAGATGTATAAGTTAAGCTTATAATTAATAACTTATAACAAGGTGCATAAATCATGTAGATAACTTTTGTCATTCTCAGTGATGTCTATGTTGTACCCCTTATTCCTAAACCTTGTCATTTATTTATGGCCATAAAGGTCAAAAATGTTACTGTAGATGTAGCTGTCTGGAAGTTAAATTACTTATCCAGAATTTGAGAAATGGAAGGTGAAGAGCTGTGTAAAATAAAATTGAGTTCATGTACCCTATTTCTAAGTCAGAAACTGGAAAACAGTTGATAGTATGAAGATATTTATCAACTAATTAGACATTAGTCTGCAAACCTGAGCCGTTTCCCCTTGCAGGTCACATGGGTCTGCTCTCCCATTTGTAGGCTTGCTGAGTGTAAAGGCAGCTGCCCGCACACCCCCCTGCAGGGATCTAGTGTCCCGGTCCAGATGCACACTCAGCTCAGGGCGCATGTCTCCCGGGTGGTGGCCCCGAGCCAGTGGCCGGCTTGCCCATCAGCCTGGCTGTGCCAGAGCACACAAGGCTGAGCCTTCAGGCTTGGCAACCCAGCAGTCCCTTTGGGTCAAAATATGAATTTTCCTACCAGGTAAATGCTATTCTGCCAGAGGACCACGTGCACCTCATCCTTAGTTGGTCAAAGCACAGGACACAGTTGTGGCAGCTGTGAGCAAGCTGTTGGGTTCACCATGCCCACGAGGCTCCAGGCAGCCTGAGAGACTTGGGGTCGGCTGCGGCCTTAGCAGTAACACAGGTCAGCTTCATCAGTAGGTATTGGGGTCATGGAGTGACATAATCAAAAAAGAGCATTTAGGTAAATATCTTAAAAGTGAGACCCAGATCCCATCCTTATTACAAAGGAAGAGCCATCCCGGGCATTACGTCCAGCCTGCATCGGGGGCTTACATGTTCCTGGGACCCCAGGTGAGATTTCTCATGGAGAGGGAAACCACATGCTCAAGGGGCCTCCAAAGTCATCTTCCGTAGACACTGATGCAAAGCGCAGACCCGTCATGTAACAGGCCGGGGAGAATGTGTGTGTGTGTGTGTGCGTGCACCTGTCAGTGCAGCTTCGTGTGACATTCATCGGGAATCTCTGTGAACTTTCCCTTCTTCGTGGTGTTTGTGATAATGCTTCTATGGTCCCGCGTTCACTGCTAAGCACACTAAAGGCATCTGCAGGGAAGTTGAGGTCATGTTGAACAGTCTAATTCGATTCCCCTCCCATGAAACTGGCTATCCATTTTGAGAGTTTTTTTATGATTTAATTAGCAGTTGTATGTGGTGTATTAGAGGTCTCATTTCTCCAACAGTTTATTGTATTTCAGGCAAAACAAGAATGAGAACAAAATGTGGATTTCATTGTAAGAGCACAGGAGCAAAGGAAACTGACTGGTAGTGGAAGGACACTATCGCATTCTGTTCTTTTCATGAGCGCGTGTCTATAGACCAATTTCATTCACAAATAACAGCCTTGCGTGGAGGCTGCTTAGCCCTCGCTTCAGGGAAAGGTTGTTTTCACGGAGTTTAATGTGGGGCCCTTGGGAGAGGCAGGGGGGCCTGCTGTGTGTTTGCCAGATCGGCTCACAGAGGAGCTCAGGGGTGGAGAAGTGGCGTGTGCATGTGTGTGTGTGTGAGTGTGTGTGTGTGTGTGCACGCACATGAGGGGTAAAGAGAAAGACCAGTTGGCTTGACTAGGCTTTCTGTTCTGTTTCCTGTCCTTACACTTATTAGCATAGTGTTTTCTGAGCATCTAGTTTTCAAGTAAGATGTGACAGCGTTACAAGAGCAATCAGTAATGACAGATGTGCACACAGTCCTTGACATATGTTCTTCAAAGACACAAAGGTTTGAAAACTTTTCTTTTGTGCAACTATAGATATTTTCCCTTGAAGTCTGGTACGATAGAGATTTCAACTGTAAAATAGTTTACTTACAAGATGCAGAAAAACAACTAAAAAACACCTGCCTAGATTACTCACCTATTGTCTTTAACTTACAATTTATTCCAAAATGTGAGTTTAAAAGCACTTTTCCTTTTGCAAATGGTTGTTATTGCTGTGAATCCCATTAATAGGAATTGTGCTTGTAATATTGATCTGGGGTAGGTTCTTGTAGGAGTCCCTCCTTCTGATTGTCTCAGGAACTCCATGTTATAAGGTTACCTTTAGCAAAAGCAACTGCAGGTAGACATTCTGTAAATAGTAAACCATGTTTGGTTTTGTGTAAATGAAACTCATATCTCCACATTGCGTTCTAAAGGTTTGTCGGGGTTTCTAGCTCTCCCCGTGACCCTCCGAGCCTGCAGAGGGAAAAAAGGGGGAAAGGCACGCCACGACAAAGCGAGAGCGGGAGAGATAAGAGCCGGAGAGATAAGAGCAGCCGCCGTCCCCGTAGACAATCAGACATGACAGGGAGCTCAGTCAAAGCAGGAACTGGTTTATTGCAGCTTAGAACACGGAATATAAACACATTATAGAGTGTGGTCTCTTCTGATTGGTTACACCTTATGCTAACAAGGCAATCTTCAAATTTCCAATTACGCACAGAGTTGTGCGTATGCGTAGTTGTCTCTGACGTAAGCAGCGGACTTAAGTGAGAACACTCGGCGGGAAGCTGTGGCGCAGCAGAAATTCAGAGGTTCTCAGCGGCCATCTTCGTGGCACAGCTGAAATTAAAAGGCAGTTCCCCACAAAGCTTACGTGCCAAAACTTGGCATTGAGTCCATGAGAAACTCACACAGCCTGTTCACTCTCACATTATCAGTACATGGGGTCAGTTAGTTCCCTGTAATACTGAGCTGTGTTACACACAAATAAAAGGAAAGTAGCTGTAGCACATGCCAGTTTGTAGTGTATAAGGTCCTCGCACATGAATTAGCTTATTTGGGGCTCCCCAGTCACCCTGAGTAGACTGCGCTCCTTCATCCTTGGGTAGCAGACGGTACGGGTGACTGGAGCAGCCAGGGTTTTACGCAAGGCCCTGCCAGGAGTCCACAGTCAGGGTGGTTTTCAGAGGCACTGTTCTTTCCTCAGCTCGGCTTCTCCACTCCACTCAGAGAGGGCTTGGCCTGCCCCCGAGTTCTTCCCGCTCTGGAGCCCAGGTGGCCAGGGCCAGGACTCATCGCAGGACTGTCAGAGGCCTTTGCATGTTTCCAGGTCACAGGAAAGTCAGCTGCATATCTGACTCTTGTCCAGAGACATTTACAATTGTAAATATAAAAATAACTAGAACCAAGGCATGCCGAAATGTGAAATGAAGTGACATTAGGGATTTTGTAACCCGCTAACTAGAGTCAGGGTTTAACCCTAGTCAGGGTTTAACCATACTGTTAAAACTGTGAGCTAAAATTCCAAAATTTTAACTCACAATTTTGGAATTTGCAAAGATGCTGTGTGTCAACTGAACATTATCTTTATTATATTGAAAACATAAATATATGTATTTATAACATAAGCTATGTTATAAAAAATTGTACTGATAGTAAGTGCTTGTGTAATGATACTGCAGGTTGTTTTCTTAAGGGAAAAATTAGGATAATGGAATTTTCTCTCTTTGATTTGTATTGAACAATTAATTATTGAATCAGAACGTAACAACTTCATATTTCCTGAGCAGAAGCACTTCCGATAGAGTGCTGGCGTAAATCTCTTTTCAAGTCAAAGAAAATTGGGTCCACACTCATCTGACATTCTTTATAAAACCTTTTATTATATTTTGTTTTACTCTTTTTTAACTAAATTCACCTTACATACTTTCCAGAGTAAACATTGTCAAATTTATTTTTAGTATTTGCTGTATTGCTTTTAAGGCAATTTAATCACACATGCAGTTTGCTATAATTAAGTGCAAGTTGTTGTACTTCTATTACTACTAATAATTATTGTTCTCATCAGTATGGTAACTGGCAACTCAGAAAAGACATCTTAAAAAAGATACCAAAAATTCATCTTAAGAAACCATATGTGATCATATTCCTTTGCTCAATTCCAGACCAATTTCACTTCTTACATATGAGCTTCATTCTGTCTTTTTCAGCCTATGAATTACAGAACTGCCCAGACCCACCTCCTTTTCAGAATGGGTATATGATCAACTCAGATTACAGCGTGGGACAATCGATATCTTTTGAGTGTTATCCTGGGTATGTTTTAATCGGCCACCCAGTCCTCACCTGTCAGCACGGAATCAACAGAAACTGGAACTACCCCTTTCCAAGATGTGATGGTAAGTTCGTTGTTCTCGGGAACCATTCCGTTTTTCAGGGATATAATAGCGCATTAAATATTACATGAGCATATTCAAGAACTTATGACTCAACAAATATGTATTGGGAATCTATTGTGCTAAACTCCTTCTACTTAGTATTTCATGAACATATCATACACCAGTACATTAAAAAACGATTAATAAACAGGCCTCCCTTCAAGGAAATTTTGAGGATAACTAACAATAAATACAAATATTTATAATGCAAAACCAGATGCAAGGAGAGTGTTTAGTGAATTGCAGATATGAAGGATGGTGTGTGCTTGGGAAGTGGCCAGGGAAATCTTTTCAGTGGCAGCAATATTTAGCTTTCAGTGATTCTGTTAAACAGTGGAACTCATAGAGGAAAGGATGCTTGCTAATTTTACCCTAGATATCTTTTGTTCTTTAGCTTTTACAGTGATCATATATTGCTTTTGTATTTCCAAAAACTGATTTCATTGTGGGCTTGGAAGCATAAATTCTGTTGTTACTCAGAGAAAGAGAGCATCCAGGTAGAAGCAACAGTGTAGACAGAGGTGCGGGGCAGGGGCAGCCCGGGGGCCAGGGGCGCGGGGCAGGGGCCGGGCAGGCAGTTTGGTGGTGCGTGTTGGCCGGGGCTTCTTAGGGGATGTTGGACTCAGGTGTCTGGGCAGCACTGGTGGGGCATCGGGACTCATCAGGCGTCCCTCGTCTAAGCAGAGATCCCTTCTTTAAAGCTTCTGTGTGGCTACCTAGTTTGTGTGATGACTTAGAAGTTTTTGCAATATTGAGTTAAAGAGATCAAGTACTTTGTTTATGAGGAGTGCCTATGAGACAGAAAAGTTACTGTAAGCCTAATATTCTAACATTAAAAACACAGTACCTTTGAATGAGATAATAATGAAATTGCCAAGTCTGTGGACCCTTGAAATGCTAAGTACTTACATCCCAGAGGAAGAGGGGAAGGCATCTGACTGTTTGAATTTCTACTGAGGAACTAGGAAAAAGCGCATCAGTGGACTTCTTAATCATATTTTCACCTGTGTATTTCCCTTCTATATCATATATAAGAACTATTTAAAAAACTACTTTAGCTGTGTTTTTAAGAAAACCTTATCTTAGTCAAAAAAATTAATAACATATATAAGAGCATTTAAAAATTACTTTATAAAAGTAATACATTGGTAGCATATTTGGTGTTTTTTTATTAAAATGCTTTAAAAAATACTTTCATACTACTTTCCATTTAGAAATTCATATATTTATATGTATGAAACACTTAGAATTGCCCTCTTTAAACCCTTTTCTTATTGGCAGTTTTCACCTGAATCCTTTTAATATCTATGTAAATGAAAGACTCTGGCTTGTGTTAGTTAATAGAATTAAGTATTTAATTAGGTTCCATCATTTCGTCAAGCCCAGTTTTCTAATGTGGAAATAACTGCTGGCTTAGAATTACTTTGTCAGGGTGAAAAAGACAAAACCTATTGCTTTTGGTGTAGCTTGAAGGTGAGCCCGTCTTCTGTGATTACATCAAGACCCTGACATGCCCAGGCTGGGTCACACTGGGAGGCTGAAGCCTTCCCAGCATCCAGGCTGCCCAGGAATCCCCACACCAGCTGAAAGCTCAGGGGCTGCCCCAAAACCCCCTGAGGTTGGGACGCCCACCATGACTCACAGGGCTCCCTGAGCTCTCACGCTCCTGGTGGTGGTTGGTAGCAGCGAAAGGACACCGTGAAAGCACCCTTGGGAGAAGGCACACAGGGTGGGGTCTGGAGAGTGAGCCAGTCCCAGAGCCCACAGTGGCAGGGTCACAGAACGTCGCCGGCCTGGGGAGCTCATCCGGGCTTCGGTGCCCAGGGGCCTACCATGGAGGCATGGCTGATTAACCTACTGTCCTGTGTGGTTGAGAGTGGCTTCCAGGCCAGCCCATACCCTGTGACCCAGAGCCCCCATCCTGCATCACGTGGCTGGTCTGTGTGGTGCCAGCCTCATCTGCACTCTAGCGGACACAGGCAGCCACCACAGGGGACCTGTCACGTAGGCCCTCGCACCTCCTGGTCAGGGGCAACCTCACTATTGGCACTGTCAAAGCCTTTACTATGCAAAAATTTTACCACCATATCTCTCTTCAGACCTGTAACATCATACACAGAATAGAAAACCAGACCATAAGATGCATATAAAATGATACCGTTAGGTAAACTTGCTAAGCACCATCCATATGTGTGTTCAGTATCCTCTCCATATTGGATTAAATTTTTAAAAAATAAGCAGAGGGTGCTACTTTAAAGCAAAGGTCATTTTATCTGTGAAAGCTTGTATTTATAAAAAGATGTATAAGAAGAAGAGTCTGTTTCCTGAGAAGGAATGCTGCCCAACAGGTGTGTCAGTGTCTCAACTTCACAACACGCCAGCAAACTGTGCTGGCCGCCAGAAATGCACTTTATTAATGCAGAACGGCCTGTCCTTCCAGAATTTTGGTTGGGATACAGGGCAAGTATGCAGTCTTCAAAGGTCCAACCCTGTAGATTTCAGAAGATTCCCAGAAAAATACATAGGTACTTTGAACAGCTTCTCAGCATCTTTATTAAAAACTGAGCAATTCAGATAACAAGACTCAAGAATTCTACATCTTAAGGCATCAGTCTCCAGAAGTATCTGTTAAACCAGTTTGTATGTACATACTAAAAATATTGACATGCCAGGTTGCACAAGAATCTATTATGTAAAGTTAGTATATTCCAAACTTACCTGAAAAAAATATGGACTAAATATCTATTAAAAGAAAAAAATGTTTGAAAGTGACTTGAGAAATTTAAGACTTAATTATTTTTTGCCAATAAGTTATATAGAAGTCTCCGTTTTAAGAAAGGGTTATAATTATCAAAATATGGCTTGAATGTAATTTGATAATGAACTTACACATCTACACTTACAAACATGGTTCAAAAATTTAATGCCCTAATTCTTTATCACTGAAATATTTATGTGTGTATATTTTAAGGCCTTTTTTTACATTTAAACGCTCTCATACCTCATTTAAAACGCATTGTTATGTATGGTGGGGAAGCTTGTGGGCACAGGTAGTGATTCGGTGACTTGGTGTGATGGCAGCTTCTTTTAGGCAGGCAGATTGTGTAAAAGCAGAAAAACGTCTGGTTGCATGATTGACACGAGAGGTCCAACCAGCCAAAGAATATACTGTTTATTAGATATCTTCTTAAGGTTCACCAAGTTGATTGATGAATGCCAGAAAATAATCTTTCCCAATAATTTATATGAAAATAACAGTATCACGCCATGAAGAATACATCTTATCTCTTTTTGTTAGTTGTATTCATAAATACCGTATTTTTTTTAATTTATATCATCAAATAACAATTTCTGAGACAGACTGAGCAGTGTCTATCTCAGAACCATCATAAGGAAACCAGTGTAAACGAAGGGGAACAAAATAGGTCAGGCATGCCTGTGGTGCTCCACACCTTCAGTGAAATGAAACATCCAGTTCCGGGCGCTGGCTGATAGTCGAGAGTTACACCCACCGACAGTCATGCCCAATGTCGGTGTCAGTTGGTTAGTCCTATCCATTTTTTTCTTCACATACTTATTAAAGGTTAGGCAGAAACCTTAATATAATCCTGGAGAAAACCATTTGTAAATTATCTGTGAGTCTCATTGTCGATGTTGAGGGTTTTTAATTTTTAATTTTTGATTTAATATTCCTTCATACACTCTGACTTTCTATCCATCTCAATTCAGAGGAAGGCACATCACACCTGTTTAGAGAGAGGAAGACGGCACTTAAGGGGTGTCTCCACGCACTTAGTTCTTCTGAGTCTGGCCCCAGATAAAATGAAGTGATGGTGTATGTGTCCGCCTGCCTGTGCTGGTGTCCACCGGGCCCTCCAGCGCACCTCTGGGTATCATCACTTCTGACTTGACATGACCAAGAGCTGCTCAGATACATCCATCCCTGTTGTGTGAGCCCCCTAAAAGCTTCGCCTTTCCAAATAACAGTGAGGTGAACTCGTGGACAGCATGGACAGGGGTACTTCAGGCAGTGTACAGAGTGCAGGTGTGTGGGAAATGAGGGGGTGACTGTTGCTCAGGTGTAAATAGACCCTGGTTAGTTTCTCCTTGGATGGGACAGTCAGGTAAGGCCTCGCCTCCATCACACGCAATGCAGCTAATGCTGCCTCTAGAACTGGATGAAAATACAACAGGCTAATCATGTGTATGTACTCATTTTTCTCTGGAGAAGTACATATAGAAATAACTTGAGAACTTTCTCTCACTAACTATGGTTCACACAGCAATTCCCTCTCCCACCCTAAACTCTTTATTCTTATCATGTGTGTATGTAGAGAGTTGCATACAACACCCACACTTCTGGCCACCAGTGTGTGTTTTTATCCTACAACAAGCAATTCTGGGAGACCAGCTAAGTGTCCTATAATAGAACTCAGTTCTGACTCTGTCTCCCTGGGGATGATTCCAGACCCCACGGGGGAAGAGCTCAGCCCCACAGGACGGCACCCTCCCTTCAGTGCCATTCACAAGTCCGGGCGTCTCCTGCGCTTCTGACTGACAGGTGTAACCCAGAGGTCCCCCGACCCCTCCTCCTGCTGGACTGATATGCTGGAGCAACTCCCAGAGCTCGGGAAAGCATTTTACCTACTCCGTTAGGATTATTCCCAGGGCTGCAGCTCAGGAACAGCCAGATGGGAGAGATGCCCAGGGCAGAGTGTGCCCGAAGGCCAGGAGAGCTCCCACCCCCTCTTCAGGAGCGCCCCCCTCCCAGCAACCCGGTGTTCTCCAGTCCCCTTGCTTTGGGATTTTCAGCAGCTTGGTGACAGAGGCACGATTGATTAAATCATGGGCCGTGGTTCCAGCCCCTCCCCACCTCCCTGAATGCCAAGGCTGAAATCTCCCACCATCTAAGCAGTTGCATGGTTGGTTCCCCAGGCAGCCCTCCCTGACCTCACCTGTGGCCCAAAGGTCATCTCCTTAAGGGAAGCTCAGGGTGGTTGAAAGGGGCTTGTTATAACAGCATCAGCCACCTCATCCCTTTTATCACTGGAAAACTGCAGGTGTTCAGGAGCTCTGTGCCAGGAATGGGGAGAAAGACCAATATGTGTTTCATCCTGAAAGTCACGCCATCTCAGTGTATATTCACACTATATAAGGGAGATGCACTTACTCTCTCTCCCTGGAGTGGAGGAGAGCCTGGCGTCTGCATCACATCTCAATTGGAAGTGCACGACTGGTATGCTGGTGCCCTCATTCCTGGCCAGCAGGGGCTGTCAGGAGCGGCCGTGGGTGCCCTCTGGGTGGCCGTGGTGCTCTGACCCCTCCTGTGACTGGCGGGCCCTCCCCGGGCCCTCAGGACTGATCTCCCCCTCGGGGCCCACATCGAGCCTCCCCTTCGGGCAGGGGTGGGCGGCTCAGGTCCACTTCACACTGGCTAGGTCACATGTCTGCTGTCTCTGCAGATCTCAAGTGAGGTGCCACCCAGACCTGCTCTGTGCCACTGCAGGGACGGTTGTGCCTGCTCTCCGAGGAGATCACTCATGGCAGGGGAAGTGGGAAAGGAGACTTGGGCTCGCGTTTTAGGCTCCCCCCTAGATTTTGCCCTGAGGTGAGAGGACTTGCTATGTGAGTGTCATAAATGTATCACGACAAGGATGGTGGCTTGCTCAGTGTCCTAGAGCTGTGAATTGACACGAGTATCAGAACCCGGTTACACATCTCACCTCATCATTTCCTTTGCCCTTTAAGAGGTGGTGCCAGCCTTTTTGTTTGTTTGTTTTGTTTTCTCCAATGGGAAGAGAGCTCCTATAGATAATATGATTATACAATTACAAGATTCAACTTGAAAAGTCAGAATGCGCAAGGGAAATCCTAGAGTTATAAACCACTACCAAGTGTAACCTCACGTGCAGATAAGGTGGTCAGCCCAGATTGTTTAATACATTTACTGAAGTGTTTTCCACGTAACTGTGTCACTGGCTTTCAGCTATTTGTTGTCTGTTGCTTACCCTGGTCTGAGCGAGGCAGTGGGGAGATACAGGGAGACAGGGAGCTGTATATGGGTAACAGTGAACAGGCACAAGGTCCCTGACTAGTAGCTGCTGACAGTCTAACGGCTGAGAACGGCTACCAGTCACTCAAAGTCACATGAAAGGTGAACAGGCCATGGCACTCCAGAGCCCATGTCACCAGGAGACACTTTAAGAAGGCAGTGATATTGGAGTTGAGTTTTGAAGGAAGAGACCAGTTCACCCTGGCAGTGATGTAGGAGGAAGCATTTGTGCTTTCCCTGCAGGGAAAGCGATTGCATGAAGTCTGGAGGTGAGAAAGCATGTCCTCTTCCGGGACCCTGAGCAGCCTGCTTCGCTACAGCGTGGTCCATGGCCCCGTTTTACAGATCATATATATCTAAAAGTTTGCTTTGCTGGGTTACAAAACAAAATTTGTCTGACTCCTAACTCCAGTAATTATGCTGTGAAAATTCTGAAATGTTCTCCACAGCCCTTACCCTAAGGAATTTACCCAAAAGCTGGGCCACATTCCATCCACTTTACACTGGTATGTTTCTCCCGCACTTGAAGTAAGTGTGCATCTGTACTCTTAGTTCAGCAATTATCATATACTGCCTCTGGCCTTGCCAGCCATTATTGGGATTCCTACTGAACTTCTGGGTTGTTTTTTCCTAATGTATGTGGCCCATTCACTCCACTTAAATTCTACACCTTTTGTGGCAAGTCTTTGAAAACCTCGGAAGATTCATGCCTGTAACAGACACTCACACCACATCTGTTGGGCTTTTGGCTTGATTAAAAAGTCTGCTTGTCCATGACCTTCATATATTACACCACACTCTGATTTAAAGACTACATCTCAGGTTATTCTATCAAAAATGCTATTCGTTTTTCTGTAAATAAAGTAATTGCCATGGCAACAGTGAATATCAGTTTATTAAGCAAAATAAAAATAGGCAGATGGGTGTTATTGTGACTCTTCACATAGTTGAAAGCTGGACAGTTGGAAAAATGCTCAGTGAAACGTACTTACATGGTTTTATCTTGTTTCCTCAGGTATAGATCTGTGAAGAATTATAATGTTTTGTTAAAAGGCAAACACACTTCGATGGCACTCTTTTAGACAGTTTAAATAGGCTTTAGAAATCTCACTTAAAACAAAAAAAATGTGTTCTATATTTACGCACAATTCCCACCTGATCCCTCACATCACAACCTTGTGGGTCACCACTCTGTCCCAGGAGATAACCAAGTTTTTTCCTTCCTTTTAATTATGCGGGAATGACTTCATCCTGAAGGGATTTTGAATGTTTGAAGAATATATTAAATGAAGCTTAGTTAACTTCGTTTAGTAAGTATAATTCTTCCAGGGATTTATTTATTTATTTATTTATTTATTAACAATTACATGAGCAATATTATGGTGATTAAACTACCCCCTTCCTCAGGTCCCCCCCACCAACCCTATTACAGTCACTGTCCATCAGCGTAGTGAGATGAGAATCACTACTTGTCTTCTCTGAGTTGTACAGTCCTCTCCGTGCCCCCCCACCTTAAGTCAGCTAATCGTAATGCCCCTTTTACCCTCTTATCCCTCCCTTCCCACCCTTCTTCCCCAGTCCCTTTCCCTTTGGTAACTATTAGTCCGTTCTTGGGTTCTGTGAGTCTGCTGCTGTTTTGTCGCTTCAGTTTTTTTCTTTGTTCTTATACTCCACATATGAGTGAAATCATTTGATACTTGTCTTTTTCAGCTTGGCTTATTTCACTGAGCATAATACCTTCTAACTTCATCCATGTTGTTGCAAATGGTAGGATTTGTTTTCTTCTTATGGCTGAATAATATTCCACTGTGTATATGTACCACATCTTCTTAATCCATTCATCTACTGATGGAAACTTAGGTTGCTTCCATTTCTTGGCTATTGTAAATAGTGCTGCAATAAACATAGGGGTGCATCTGTCTTTTTCAAACTGGGCTGCTGCATTCTTAGGATAAATTCCTAGGAGTGGGATTCCTGGGTCAAATGGTATTTCTATTTTGAGTTTTTTGAGGAACCTCCATACTGCTTTCCACAATGGTTGAACTAATTTGCATTCCCACCAGCCGTGTAGGAGGGTTCCCTTTTCTCCACATCCTCGCCAACATTTGTTGTTGCTTGTGTTTTGGATGTTGGCCATCCTCACTGGTGTGAGGTGATATCTCATTGTGGTTTTAATCTGCATTTCTCTGATGATTAGCGATGTGGAGCATCTTTTCATGTGCCTGTTGGCCATCTGAATTTCTTCCTTAGAGAAGTGTCTATTCATGTCCTGTGCCCATTTCTTAATTGGATTATTTGCTATTTCTTTGTTAAGGTGCGTGAGTTCTTTGTATATTTTGGATGTCAACCCCTTATCAGATACATCATTTATGAATATATTTTCCCATATTGTAGGATGTCTTTTTGTTTTACTGATGGTGTCTTTTGCTGTACAGAAGCTTTTCAACTTGATATAGTCCCATTTGTTCATTTTTGCTTTTGTTTCCCTTGCCCGGGGGGATATGTTCATGAAGAAGTCGCTCATGTTTATGTCCAAGAGATTTTTGCCTGTGTCTTTTTCTAAGAGTTTTATGGTTTCATAACTTACATTCAGGTCTTTGATCCACCTTGAGTTTACCTTTATGTATGGGGTTAGACAGTAGTCCAGTTGTGCCAACACCAGCTGCTGAAGAGGCTGTCATCTCCCCATTGTATATCCAAGGCTCCTTTATCATATATTAATTGACTGTAGGTGTTTGGGTTAATGTTTGGAATTTCTATTCTGTTCCACTGGTCTGTGGGTATGTTTTTGTGCCAATACCAAATTGTCTTGATTACTGTGGCTTTGTAGTAGAGCTTGAAGTCAGGGAGCGTAATTCCCCCTGTTTTATTCCTCCTTCTCAGGATTGCTTTGGCTATACGGGGTCTTTTCTGGTTCCATATGAATTTTAGAATTATTTGTTCCAGTTCATTGAAGAAAGCTGTTGGTTGTTTGATGGGGCTTGCATTGAATCTGTAGATTGCTTTAGGTAGTATAGCCATTTTGACAATATTTATTCTTCCTAGCCAAGAGCATGGGATGCCTTTCCATTTGTCAGTGTCTTCCTTAATTTCTCCTAGGAGTGTCTTGTAGTTTTCAGAGTACAGGTCTTTCACTTCCTTGGTTAGGTTTATTCCTAGGTATTTTATTCTTTTAGATGCAATTGTGAATGGAATTGTTTTTCTGATTTTTCTTTCTGTTAGTTCATCATTAGTGTATAGGAAAGCAACAGATTTCTGTGTGTTAATTTTATATCTTGCAACTTTGCTGAATTCAGATATTAGTTCTAGTAGTTTTGGAGTGGAGTCTTTAGGGTTTTTTATGTACAGTATCATGTCATCTGCAAATAGTGACAATTTGACTTCTTCTTTACCAATCTGGATGCCTTGTATATCTTTGCTTTGTCTGATTGCCGTGGCTAGGACCTCCAGTACTATGTTGAATAACAGTGGAGAGAGTGGGCATCCCTGTCTTGTTCCCGATCTTAGATGAAAAGCTTTCAGCTTCTC
>JAQQAC010008525.1:31079514-31090693 GCA_029783875.1 Phataginus tricuspis
TTTTGTTCTTGGATAGTTTTTTGATTACCGATTCAATTTCGTTGCTGGTGATTGGTCTGTTTAGTTTTTCTGTTTCCTGCTTGGTGAGTCTTGGAAGGCTGTATTTTTCTAAGAAGTTGTCCATTTCTTCTAGGTTTTGGAGCTTGTTAGCATATAGATGCTCGTAATATTCTCTTATAATTCTTTGTATTTCTGTGGGGTATGTTGTTATTTTTCCTTTCTCATTTCTGATTCTGTTTATGTGTGTAGATTCTCTTTTTCTCTTAATGAGTCTGGCTAGGGGTTTATCTATTTTGTTTATTTTTTCAAAGAACCAGCTCTTGGTTTCATTGATTTTTTTTCTATTGTTTTATTCTTCTCAATTTTATTTATTTCTTCTCTGATCTTTATTATGTCTCTCCTTCTGGTGACTTTGGGCCTCCTTTGTTCTTCTTTTTCCAATTTCAATAATTGTGTCTTTAGACTGTTCATTTGGGAATGTTCTTCCTTCTTTAAATAGGCCTGGATTGCAATGTACTTTCCTCTTAGAACTGCCTTCGTTGCGTCCCGCAGAAGTTGTGGCTTTGTGTTGTTGTCATTAGTCTCCATATATTCTTTGATTTCTGTTTTGATTTGGTCGTTAACCCATTGATTCATTAGGAGAATGTTGTTAAGTCTCCATGTATTTGTGAGCCTTTTTGATTTCTTTCTAAAATTTATTTCTAGTTTTATACCTTTGTGATCTGAGAAGTTGGTTGGTAGGATTTCAATATTTTTGAATTTATTGAGGTTCTTTTTGTGGCCTAGTATGTGGTCTATTCTGGAAAATGTTCCATGTGCACTTGAGAAGAATGTGTATCCTGCTGCTTTTGGTGCAGAGTTCTGTAGATATCTGTTAGGTCCATCTGTTCTAGTGTGTTGTTCAGTGCCTCTGTGTCTTTACTTATCCTCTGCCTGGTTGATCTAGCCTTTGGAGTGAGTGGTGTGTTAAAGTCTCCTAAAATAATTGCATTGCTGTCTATTTCCTCCTTCAATTCTGTTAGTATTTGTTTCACATATGCTGACGCTCCTGTGTTGGGTGCATATATGTTTATAATGGTTATATCTTCTTGTTGGACTGAGTCCTTTATCATTATGTAATGTCCTTCTTTATCTCTTGCTACTTTCTTCGTTTTGAAGTCTATTTTATCTGATACAAGTACTGCAACACCTGCTTTTTTCTCTTTGTTGTTTGCATGAAATATCTTTTTCCATCCCTTCACTTTTAGTCTGTGTATATCTTTGGGTTTGAGGTGAGTCTCTTGTAGGCAGCATATAGATGGGTCTTGCTTTTTTATCCACTCTGTTACTCTGTGTCTTTTGATTGGTGCATTCAGTCCGTTTACATTTAGGGTGATTATTGATAGATATGTACTTATTGCCATTGCTGGCTTTAGCTTCGTGGTTACCAAAGGTTCAAGGGTTGCTTCTTTACTATCTAAGAATCTAACTTAACTTTCTTGTTAAGTTATTGTGAACGCCATCTGATGTTTCTTTATCTCTCCCTTCCTATTCTTCCTCCTCCTTTCTTTATATATTAGGTGTTTTATTCTTTGCCTTTAGTTAGTATTTGGATGGTCTGCTTTCTTTGCTATGGTTTTATTTTCTCTGGTGACATCTTTTTAGCCTTAGGGGTGCTTCCCTCTAGAGCAGTCCATTTAAGATATCCTGTAGTGGTGGTTTATGAGAGGCAAATGCTCTCAACTTTCCTTTGTCTTTTAATTGTTTAATCCCTCCGTCATATTTAAATGATAATCATGCTGGATACAATATCCTTGGTTTGAGGCCCTACTGTTTCATTACGTTAAATATATCATGCCATTCTCTTCTGGCCTGTAAGTTTTCTGTTGAGAAGTCTGATGACAGTCTGATGGGTTTTCCTTTGTAGGTGATCTTTTTTCTCTCTCTAGCTGCCTTTAATACTCTGTCTTTATCTTTGATCTTTGCCATCTTAATTATTATGTGTCTTGGTGTTGTCTTCCTTGGGTCCCTTGTGTTGGGAGATCTGTGGGCTTCCGTGGAGTGCGAGACTATTTCCTTCCCCAGCGTGGGAAAGTTTTCAGCAATTATTTCTTCAAAGTCACTTTCTATCCCTTTTTCTCTCTCTTCTTCCTCTGGTATTCCTATAATGTGAATATTGCTCCGTTTGGATTGGTCACACAGTTCTCTTAATATTCTTTCATTCTTAGAGATCCTTTTATGTCTCTCTGCCTCAGCTTCTTTGTATTCCTGTTCCCTGTTTTGTTTTTCATTGACCATGTCTTGAACCTGATTCAGTCTGCTGTTAAGCCCGTCGATGGCTTGTCTCATTTCTGCATTGTCTTTCCTCACTTCCCTCACTTTCTCCCTCAGCTCTTGCACATTTTTCTGTAGATCCGTCAGCATTGCTATGACTTTTATTCTGAATTCTTTTTCAGGAAGAGTGTGCATGTCCATTCCTTGAGATTCTCTCTCAGGGGTGTGTGTCTGTAGTCTTGTCTGTATCATATTCTTCTGTCTTCTCATGACTATAGAGTTGGTTATTGGTAGTTGTCACGTATGTCAGCTGGGCTCTTTATGACTTTAAAAAGGAAAGAGAAGAAAGGAGAGAAAAAGAAGCGGAAGAAAAAAAAGAAAAAAATACTAATAATAAGAGAAAATGTAAAAAGAGAGAGATAAAAAGGAAAAGACAGGAAAGAAAAAGAAAAAGCAGCTACACCTAAAAAAAAAAAAAAACACGCCCACCAGGGGTTGGTTCTGTGTGAATGCTGTAGGTGGCACTGTTGCTCCTCTATTCCAGAGCCGTGGCCGCGCTGCTCTGCAAGGCCCTTTATAGCTGTGACCAGGGTGGGATCGAATGGGAGGCTGTTGATCTCTGTGGGAGTCTTAAACGCGGCCACCCTTTCCCAGTCACCAGCTAAGGGGTCCGAAGCTCCCCAGGACTCCCAGCCCGCTGGGCCGAGTGTGCCACGGAGACCCGCCCCTCCACTGGGCTCCCATCTCTTTAAGACCGCTGACAAAAAGCACGCGCTTTTCTTCCCCTTTTTTTTTTTCCTTTTTTTTTCCCTTTTCCCTTTCTTTTTCCTTCCCGGAGCCTGCTGCAGGCAACTGGCACGTTCCCTGCTGTGACCCTGCGCCCTCTGTCTCTCCAATCTCCGCTACACCACGCGTTGTGTGTCGGCGCTCCCGGCGCAGACTTCCACTCCCTTCCGGCTCTGAATCCTCTCCTCCCGCCGGTGCGTTGCGGTGAGGGAGCGCTCGGGTCCCGCCGGGTCACGGCTCCGTATCTTACCCACCTCGCTGGGTGCCAAGTCCTCTCTCAGGTGTATCTACCCGCCAGAGCTCTGGAGTGGGCGAGTGCTTGGGTCCCGCCGGGTCGTGGCTCCGTATCTTACCCGCCTCGCCGGGTGCCGAGTCTTCTCTCACAGCTGCACGCTGTGCCCTTTCCCGTGTATTCTGGTCTCTCTTTTCGAAATAGTTGTATTTGCTGTGTTTTCATGAATAAATATAATGTTGGGAGGAATTTTTCTGCCGGTCTGTTCACGTCGCCATCTTCCCGGAAGTTCTCTTCCAGGGTTTTAAGAATTTAGGAGAATTATTTTGGCAAAGTAGTTCTTGAGAAATATTTCACAATTATTTCTTCTAAGAGAAAATTTTGGCTAAGGAACTTTAGAGACTTAGGGATATTTAACTGTATCCTTTCCAAAGCTGAGTCTGTTGGGCTTAATTTTTCTTTGCCTCCTTTTCAGCTCCTTGTGGGTATAATGTGACATCTCAGAATGGCACCATTTATTCCCCTGGATTCCCAGATGAGTACCCAATTTTGAAGGACTGCGTGTGGCTTATCACCGTACCGCCTGGGCATGGAGTGTACATCAACTTCACGTTGCTGCAGACCGAGGCTGTCAATGATTACATTGCTGTTTGGTATGCGAGCCTTTCCGTGGAAACAGACCTGTAATTGTGTTAAGCTGTCTTGGAACCACGTCCATGGCACTTGCATGTCATATTATAGATTTAGAAATGAAGTGGCTGGGTAGACACCAGAAAGGAAATTTACCAACTAAATTTGACAATAGAGAAGAAACATCACATAACATGTTGGAGTTTTGCCACATGGCAGCTATAGTCAGGGTTATTCTGAGTGTAGATATTCCAAGGTTATTTTATTTTACATTTTTAAGTGTGATTTTTTTTCTAAAAGAGAAGTTGGTAGAACCTTTGCTGTTATAAGAATTCGGTGCTTCTAGGAATATTGAAGCAATGGTTACACACAGCCTTCCGTCCACCCCTCACGGACATTGTAGAACTTCCTCCCGTAGCCGAGTAGGAGGGTGTGGGGCATGGGTCCACAGCTCTGGCCCTTTCTAATGAGCTCTGTGGCCTTGTCTGAGTCCCTTACACTCTCCTTGACTAGATGTCCCTACCTGCAGGAACACCTGCCCCTGACTTTGCTCTTGGAGGTGAGAGTTTAGGAGGGACCAGGGGGGTGGCAGTCCCCTGAGACACTGGTGGGAACAGCAGAGGGTGCCGGGAAGCATGAGTGGGTGAGCACAGCCCCGACTGGAAGAGCAGGGTATGCTGTGGGGAGTGGGGATGCAGCTCCCAGAGTAACGGCCGACAGCACCACAGTGTGTGTGCCTGTGTGCGGGGCAGCTGAGGGGGTTACTGTAAAGGTCCGGGTGTCCTGGCTATCGGAAAGTCAGCAAGGCAAGAGAACAGGGGAGCCCAAGGCCCCAGAAGGTCTCAGGGATGTGTCCTGTGAGAGCCGAGGGGAGAGGAAGCGGCCAGCCAGCAAGGTAAGCAGACACAGGTAATACAGGACCTTACAGGTCATGTTAAGGGTTTTGAGCTTGATTCTGAGAGCAGTGAGGATTCCCCTGTGGGCTTTCAGAGGAGAATTATCTTGCTCGTAGAATACCCAGTCTCATGTTGGGGAACATTAGCTGAAGGCAAGAAGGTAGGCTGCCCTTGGGGGCTGTAGAAGCAACTCTTAAAGGAGACGATCATGGCCTGACCCAGAGGCTGTGGGAATGAGGAAGAAAGAGAAACGGAGAGCTTGAACTGTGACTCTACTGTAGGAGGCAAAGCCAAGAAGAACCACGTAAGGTCAGAACCCCCAGCAACACTGTAATAGCAGCAGTGTCGCCCCGATCAGCCGCAGATTCCGAGGTACAGCCCAGACTCTGCGTGATTAACAGGGGCCTGTCATCGGAGCTAATGAGAATCAAAGTCTAGTTGACTTTGTGACTATTAAACATCCTGGCTTTTCTAAGCCCCATAACCAGAAAACAGGACTGTTTTATTCCGTCTTTAAAAACAGTTTTATTCAGTAGCAAGATCTCCATGAATCTCACCCACAGTTAAACCATTGAATTTTGACTTTAACATGTGGACATTTGGAAAAAAGCTAAAAATGGTATTATAGTCTCCATGTAAGTGTGGCTATGTTTCTGAATCCCTCTGGAAAGGCCAGCTGTGGAGTGAGGTGAGTCAGCTGAGTGTCTGTTCGGTGACCAGCCCTGCCCGAAGCCTAGACCCGCCCAGGGTCACTCATCCTGCGTTTACTAAGACAGAGCCCTGCAGTCAGGAGAAAACGGATCAGTGATTTCAGCTGTCACTGTCCCTTCACACCTCTCGCTCTCCCTTTCCCAGGGACGGGCCTGACCAGACGTCACCTCAGCTTGGCGTGTTCAGTGGAAACACAGCCCTGGAGACGGCGCACAGCTCCACCAGCCAAGTCCTGCTCAAGTTCCACAGTGACTTTTCCAACGGGGGCTTCTTCATGCTCAACTTCCATGGTAAGTGCGCCCCCGTGCCTCAGTCACGGCAGAGCGCCGGCGGGCCTGCCCCATAGTGTAGTTGCACCTCGCTTCCGCCTGAACTCTGATTACACCAACAGAGCGTGACGGGATTTTCTTGCATTTGATGCAGGGGCTCCTGCAACCTTTTGCTTAACGCTGTCTTCACTACTTCCCATCTGTCCTGTAGCAAGCTCGAATTCACTCTGAGATGCGCATAATTGTGACTGAGCTGATGTGGAGGCCATGGAGATACACTTAGCGCCTGTAGTAGACTTCCCTCCCCTCCAGAGGAGCCTTGATAGCCTGTAATTACAGATGTGGCTAAAACAAATCTCTGATGATTGTGAGAATGAATGCTAAATAGTTTGGGGAAAAAAGTGCTAATAGTTTCCCCTTACCTCTCATGAGGACTCCATGGCAGAGGCCTGCAGGATGAGGCAGAGAGAGATCTTTTCTCGGGTACATGAGGACATGGAAGCCTGCCTGGGTGGCCATGTCTCTTGCAGAATTCCAAACGAATGTACTGTGTTTTCATTTAAATGTCATAATTTCTTAAACTGTTTACCTTTTCCCCTTCAGCATCACATATTCCCCGGCACTAAATAATCCTGTAAGCATTTGAAGCTTGACGAATGTATGAAACAAGGATTTACAAATGTAGACACTTCAGTGAAACTAAGCCATATAACCTAAGAGGCATGCCTTTGGAATTTTTGTTATTCAGCAAATGTAATTACCATTATTATTTCTTTCATAAACCATTTAGCATTTCAGCTCAAGAAATGTCAGCCTCCCCCAGCGGTTCCACAGGCTGAAATGCTTGCTGAGGATGAGGACTTTGAAATAGGTAATGTTTTCTCTATTACACTACCGTTAGCACAGCTGCCTTTCCACCCCCGCCCCCGCCACAGCAGTCACTCAGACGAGGGGGTGAGCTGTGCCAGGATCGTACTCTAGACGTCACTCGGGGTGGTGCAGAGAGGTCAGATATGGGATAAATCTGTTTTTTTCTTCTCCATCTCCATGATTTTTGCTTTTTTGCCATTTGAACCTTGCTTCTGTCATTGTGAGTCCATTTCTGCCCCCAGAGCAGTTACCAGTTCCCTTTTTTCGAGTACACTTTTCCATCACAGACTTAAACAGACATTCATGTTGAGTTGATGCATTAGAAGAACCTAATTATTTGCAGCTAAAATAATGGTTAGTGTAATATTGACCTTTCACTGAAACTGGGATATAATTGGTGAATATATTTAATGATGATATTTAGAAATTCTGCTTTATCATTTTATACTAATGGTCTATTTCATTAAATAATCATCAGGTCACACTAGGAAATCAGCCACGGCACATGCTTGCAGTGTAATCATTATGACGCAAGATCTCTCGGTTCCAAGTATAAACACTCCATCAGGTTGTCAGACCACACAGCCCAGTCCCTGCCTGCTCTGCTCAAGAGGGTGTGGTTAATGGGGACGTAGGCCAAGGTCCTGGCTCAGGCTTCTCCAGATGCATGCTCCTCTACATCCTTAAATCCCAAGCATCGATTTCATTTTTTTTTTTAAGTAATCATTGAAGAAATGGGAAGGAACATAGATACGTCCATCAAGGAAGATAAAACTGCCACATAATTCTGTACTAATGATGGTTAAGTTTAAGATAGCATTTTTATAAAATAAGAACTGAGAATGGTGCTACTTTGTCGCACAGACTATAAATGAGCATGATGTTGGTCTGCACATAGACTTAATTGTTGTCATACATGTTGAACACATTCACACTCTCCACGTCACAGAAACTTGATTTCTGTGTATGTTGTGTGACCCTCAGGAGATTTCGTGAGGTACCAATGCCATCCTGGGTACACACTGTCTGGGACGGACACGCTGACCTGCAGGCTCAGTTCCCAGCTGCAGTTCGAAGGTTCTCCCCCAACGTGCGAAGGTATGCAGTTTGACATGCTTCTTCAGCATGGGACTCTGTTGCTTGTACTTGTCTGAATGTCTTTGCTTGGGTCTCAATTTCATCTCTGTTATGATCCCCTTGCAATTACAATTACCTGCTCGCAGGAACAGCTAATTGTCTTTCTCTTTTAGCTAGCTCTAGAAAATGAATCAAAACCACATACAATAAAAAGTCTGGTTTTATCCCTGAGAGTTTATTAGGAAATTTTTCAATTTGACAAGGTCAGAATAATTCAAAAGTAAACGTCTGCCATCCACCATCTAGGTCCACCACAGTGCTTACGAAGTGCCCTTTGCCACCTGTCTGGGACCTCTCTGTCCGTCCATAATCTGGCTGACATGTTTTGATGCATTTCAAGGCAGACTGCTGCCTTCAATCTCCTCCCCTCTAAATATTGTAGCATGGATGAAACTGTCTAGTGTTCACTACTTTTTCTGTAAAGTTTATAAACATTGAAGTGCATATCTGGTGCATACAATAACATACACACATTGCACACTTTTACATGCCTTTAAAATACATAGACCAGATGCAAGAGCATAGGCTGTCTATGATAATGGAACAAGATCTGAGGCTGACTCTATTGATCCAAGTAATTTGAATATAATTAGATCACTTAAAAGACACCACTCTCAAGTACTATTGGAAAAAAAGATTCAGAAAAACCATAAATGAGCTAAGGTGGCTCAATGCAAGTTAGAACTATCATTATTTACTTATCAAAAAGCTTCCCAAATTAAACTAGTTTTTATTTTGCTACTTCAAAACCACAATGTCCATTTAGTTCTTTAAAAAAAAGAAACTTCCCCTTTCAAGGAACTGAAAAATTATCATTCATCAACGATAGTGAAGTACCTAAAGGAGGCCAAAATTCAGGAAAAGGAGACCCTGAGTCCCAGCCTGAATTGTCAAGTGACCCTGGCCGAGACACTAGTCCCCTGGGCATCATGTGTAAGGAATATACTTTGTCGGCCTCATTTGTGGCATTGCTCTGAAGACACAAGGAATATCGGATGAATTACCTTTCTAACGGTTTTATGATGTTAATACCCACCCGCAGAAGGCAGTATTTACACTGCAGTAGTACTGATTTCCAGGGGCTCATCCCCAGGCATCGGCTCTCTGAGAACGTCTTGTACCTTTGTGCTTCTCAGGGCTGATGAACAGTCAGTCCTCAGGGACCCGGAGAGAAGAAATCGTTCTCACATCTGAAGAACATGTGGCATGGACTCTTACTAAATAACCACAGTAATGCAATATACTTTGAAGTTGCACCTCAGTGGGAAATGTCTCCCTAGAGGGGGGGCCCGTTGGGCATCACGGGGCACTGAGAGCTTGGGGTCGCACGGCACACCGAGTCAGAAGATGGAATCATTATTTTCTTGGAAAGATCAGTGTGTTATGCCATGTTACATCAACAGTGATCCACAGGGGATTTTCTTTCTCAAGGTGGGGGAATAGAAAGTGATCATCTTTTGCCATTTTTTATAAAAACTGAGACATATCTTCACCTTTTTAAGGCACATCTTAATCCTAACAAACACAGCTGTAAATTTCTCAGAATATTTGACTTTAGGCAAAGGTGGTCTTAGTTGATGAGTGAAGAAAGACGTAAGTATTTAATGTGCTGCTCCAACAACAGGGAAAATGCCTTCATCATGTTGGCCCCCCTCATGATTGACCGAGTTTTTATTTAAATTAAATTAATTCACAACGACCCAGAAACACAGCCTGTCACAGCGTGCGCGTCGTTCTCTCCATTGCTTCAGCTCTCGCACACACTTGCAGGTAGGGATCTGCTAACAGACACGTTCTCCTTACTCAGGCCAGGGGTCCCCAAGCCCTACTAGCTTGTAGCAGTAACTGCGTGGGAGAAGCTAGTTCTCTTCTGTCCTGCTCAGGAGTAAATTTGTTTAAAATGAACTGAGACTTATCTTAGCTGTCATTCCCTAAACACCTCATTATTTAACAGAGGAAATGGGGACTCAATGTCTTTTATCAAATACCTAATCCACTTAAGCACTTACTGAATTATGATCTTTCCTCCAGTATGTTTTTGTTACTTGACTGGGCTCAGATGGGGGCCAATCCCACCAACAAATTCTTAATGAAAGATCACGTTAGCTGTGAGTCCTACTTTCTCAAAGGTCACATCCATGCTTTTAGAAGTTGTGCTCTGAAGACCATCACCATTTTTAGGGTGACAACGATCTGTCCATGAAATTGAGCTCTGTGTTCCGATAAGTATTATCTTGTTGGGTCCTCAGTGTAGAAATCACTGCATCGGGTCTGGAATCGGGTTCTCTAGTGTCACCCAGCAGCCCTCCTGTTCTCTCCGGGCACCAGCTGAGGGACCTACAGTTCAGTTCCATGTAGCAGATCCCACAGATTGAGGGGTCCCCACAGCACACAAAACTCAGGCAGCTGGCACCTCCCTTCGGCAGTCCAGTGTGAATGGTGGTATCAAGGGCACAGGTGAGCAGCCAGGTCCGGGCAAGCACTTCTGTCTCGTGGGCCTGGGGTGGGCCTCCTCCCGCCTGCCGTGGGAGCATTCACCCACTCAGAAGTTCATCGAATCTTGCTGTTTTGGAATTTTTATGCTGAATCTCCAGCACCCACCCAGCCACCCTACTTCACCAGAGGCCCATGGGTATGGACAGAAAGGTCCACTCCCTCATGGCCCTGAGGCTTCCGGGGGCTCCTCCTATGCCACCCCGTTCACCTAAACTCAGCTGTGGTCCCCAAGGCTGCCTGTCAGCGACAGAGACACCCTCATTCTGCTGCAAGTTCTAAAGGCCTTCAGAGTTCTGTGCCAGGAGCCTTTCACCACAGAGGAACGCCCGAAAGGGGCTGTTTTCATGTGAAGAAGGGAGAGGCATCTCAAAAACTGAAGAGAATCACAAAGGTTTGGAAACAAGAAAGGGCATGGGGCGTCCAGGACAGAGGAGGGCACTCCTTGCATCTTACCCTTAGGGTGTTTGGGGAAGTGGTCTTAAGTAACTGGAAACTTAAATTAAGCCAGATTTTAAAAGGTCTTCAATGTTGGGTGGCTTCATCCTAGAGACAGTAGGAATCCATCAGTGGTTTTTTAAAAACTTATCTGAAACGTTAGAAACACACTTGCAGTGACCACTAGACCCCATCAGCAGCCTTTGAGCCACGAGCATCCCTGGAAAACAGTGCATGATAACCAGGCAGCACCATGCATCTCAGCGCTTGCGGCAGGTGTTCCGCCTGTTTATGGAGCCCTGCTTTCACGATGCTCTCGAACCTGTGGGTGCTTTTAAGAATTAATCTTATGTGTAAACCCTAATGTTTGACTGCAGGACTTGTGCTGAAGCCTGCAAGATGCATTAAATAATACGCTTTGTTTTTTAAGCCTCACATCTGATTTCTCTTCAAAAATGAGATAA
>JAQQAC010008525.1:31091193-31105862 GCA_029783875.1 Phataginus tricuspis
GCGCAGTGCCCGCCCGCCTTGGGCAGCCCCACCGGCGGGGCGCCACTCCTCGTGGCCGGGAGGAGCAGGGCTTTTGCCTTCTGGTTAGAGCGGAGCAGAGAACAAGCCCTGGCTCCCACCGGCAAGGCAAGTCAGGGCAGGTTCTAGACACTTCATGTCCGCCAGGGTGTGGTGTGTTCTGCAGAGCGATCTTCTGCCGTGACCAAAGAAGATGATTTTTAACCAAGTTGTTTTAGTCTGTGTTTTGGCTTGAATATTTTCTATATTACTTACCACTAATTAGAATTGTAAATATTGTTAAAATCTACCTAATATGCATAGTTATTAAAAGAGTTCTATGAAATGTTTCGTCTTTGGTGGTCTTAGGCCTAAACATTTCCTAAATTTTAAGACACCTCAATAAGAACACTAAGGTAAATGAAAGAGGAAAGGGAAAAATTACTTTTTAGTGCTTACATGAACCAAAACATATCACATAGTCCTTGCTCACCTCTTTGTCTTCATTTGAAATGTAGGTATTAATAATATACATTTAATTAAAAGGAGATAACAAATAAGACACATATTCTTTCCTAAAAGCTCTTTTTCATGAAGGAAAAGCTGATCATTAACTTTTTAAAGTAGTTTTGGTACATTTCTGTTTATTTTGAACTATTACCAAGAATAGAAAATTTCCTGTTGGTAGCTCTGTAAACAAACTATTTCTGGAAGATGATAAAATTAGCAAAGAAAAGCTAAGAAACTGGTGGTTTTCTTTTCCATCTTCAAAGCTACACAGAGTAGTTTTATTTTGATTAACGTGAAAGTGGTTGAATCAGGAAAAAAGAGAAAGTAGGAAGGAGAAAGTGTGTCAGCGTGTCCACACTGTCTCCACATTCATGATAGATCCATCCGTCAGGCATCGCCCCTCCTGCCTGACGTGGGATGCGCAAGGCCAGGGTGGCTTTGAGCCCTGGTCTCTCTGATTCAACTTTTAACCAAGCCCCAAACAGCCAACATCAAAAGTTTAAAATGTACTATTCTAAATAAAAATAAAGGTATGATCAAAGGCATAAATGAATATAACTCTTCTGTTATTGCATAAGATTCCACAATGCTTTTGTAATGCCCCATTGAAAAGGTAAGACCTTGCTTTTTAGTTAAGTTGGGAAAACAGGATCCTGTGATCACACCCCCATGCACCTGCCCCATGCAAAGGCATGTGGGCCATTCAGTCATAGGTAGTGACTAAGGCGTGAAGGCCACCTGGTGCTGCCAAACATGCCTCCGTCAGGGCTCACAAAGGGAGGGTCCGCAGGAACAAGCCCCCACTTCACCACCTCATCCAGGCAGAGAGCTGCAGGCACAGCCTTTCTTGTTGACCTAGTGGCTCCATCAGACTTGGCTGCCCAGGGATGGGGCCAGTGACTTCATCTCTTTGCCTCTAGGCTCCCTCAGAGTTAAATTGGACCTATCTATTCGTCATCCATCTGTCTGTCTGTATCTATCCACCTACCCATCCATCCATCCATCCATCCCATCTATCTGTCCATTGTCCCTCCATCTACCAACCTACCTACCCATCCATCCATCCATCCATCACCTGTCTATCTAATCTCTCTGTCTAGCTGTCTATCTATCAAATTACCCTATATATCGCTATGTATATTTTTTAGTTTTATATATGTATTACTCTCTTTTATATTACAGGGTGGTATTAAATGTTACTATTATTATTCAGTGCTGCTCCCCTGCTGTGTTTGTCTCACATTAAACTTGGTCATGGCTCAGTAGGACTGCCCTTTCCTCTTTCTCATTGACTTGTTCATACCAGGGTAGAAACTGTGCTGCTGAAGCTGGATTCTTTCGTTAAGGAAAACGTTTACTGGTCCTTTTCTCATTAGCACAATGCCCTGCAAATGAAGTCCGGACAGAATCTTCTGGAGTCATCCTCAGCCCAGGTTACCCAGCCAACTATTTTAACTCCCAGACGTGCTCGTGGAGCATCAGGGTGGAACCAAACTATAACATCACCATCTTTGTGGACACCTTTCAGAGTGAGAAGCAGTTTGACGCACTGGAGGTGTTTGATGGTAAGGTTTTTAAATCTTTATCTTCTTTTGCATACCAGTGACCATATAAGAACACCATTATAATGCTTTTGCAGCACAAAAAAGAACTTGAATATGTGCTTGAGCTGAATTCTATCTCCCCAAAACAGAAGATGGGTTGTGTGCAGTCTCAGAAGTCGGTCGTCTGTAGAACACTGACACACTTTGTTAACGTTTCAACTTGTAACCCATCAGCATTAGGGAAACACTGAAAGGCACTGAGCTTCCTGCAAGCATTATTTACTCTTCAGCATGCGAGCTTAGAGTGGACCTCAAACAGCTTTCTCTTGAAGTAGTATCTTGATTCAGAAGATATTTTAGGAAATTTAAGAGGCCCAAAGGTACTTTAATCAGTTAAATGATTATATTAGAAGACATATATAAAGAAAACGGTTCACAGAAATTTCTAGGTGATAAATGCTACTGGAGTCTTTAATATACAATTTTTAAGAAAAACAGGACAATACACTTAACAAATGCTAATACTGTTTTCAATACAAGTCATTCATTTTTATACAATTTGAATGAAGTTTTTAGTATATCAGTGCTTTGCTTAAAGGTGGTATGTGGTTGAATTGTCAGTTTGAAATGGAACTAATGTTAATATTTTCCTTTGTATGGCAGTATTATCATGTCCCAGAAAACTAGACCAAGATACAATTACAGGTTTTCATAATAACAGGGTTTTCACATGTTTTGGTGGGTTTGCCATTGAATTCAGATAAATAATCCACTGAATAAAAATTACTGTAATTAATTTTATGTGATTTTATGCCTTTTACTGACTTGCTGAATCATAACAGTCAAATTGCTTATATGAATAGAAACCCAAGAATCAGTTTATGTATTTGCAAAGATGAACTACTATGTTGGGAATTAAGCTCACAGTTATAGACATAGAGAGGCCTGAGGAACGATTTTTTCATATTCATAGGTTTGGGTTTTTTTTAAGTGTATGTTAAAGCAGACATGCTACAAAAGTAAGTCCTCTTAGACTTTAGGATGGGGAGAAGTAGTTCATTAGCCAAGTGCAAAAATTGTCTTATGTCAATGAAGAATCAGGTAAACTCAATTCTGAGGCCAATTGAGTATCATAAAAAAATAAAATAGGTGAGCAGCCAATGCCAGGGTCTGTGTGCCCATGTGTGTGTGTGTGTACATACATATTCCTGTACCTCCTGTATATAATTAAATGTATTTACATAATTATTTTAAATGTGTGAAAGGTTCTTTGTTCACCTCCCTTGAACTGGACTTCAGCCGCAACACTGCCACCTGCTCTGAGTTCAGGGGCAACTCATGACCAGGAGTGATGCCCAAGCCTTACAGTTTGATCCGGAAAAACAGACGGATTGTGCACATTATAGACCACAAGGAGGTAGATAACAGGCAAAATCAAAGCAGTGTGGTTAGAATTGTCAGGTTTATGACTAGATTTGATCTAGTCTCAAAGATTTTTCTGTAAAATGAAAGGTTGGAGTTCTATATGAATAATTGTTTTAAGCGTCGGCATCATCGCCCCAGGAAATGTCGTGTCCATCGTCTCTTTTTCTGTAAGGCAGTGGCTCTTTCAGACCTCATGAGTTGACCAGAAAATATGTTGAACACATTGGCTTTAAACCTGATTAGCCAGGAGTATATTGCTCTCTGCAGCACCAGTACTGGGTGTTCCTCAATTAAAAATAAAGAAGATTTTAGTCATTATAGAATCCAGCTGAGAAAGCTGTCAGAGGAAAGGTTGCAGTGCCCACCTGAAAAATACTTGCTGGTTTCCATCTTAGCAGCTGCTTCTCTCCACTCTGCCCTGCCACTTACTGCACACGCCAAGATTAGCGGTGCAAAGTGGCAAAGGACTGGACCTTGGGTCAAGAATACCTGAGCCTTTACTCTTGTGTTCTGTCATTAAAAATAATATTTAAAAATGTCATACATTCAGGCTAGCTAATTCCCCAGTTTTTTATTTTGGAATGTAATCTTTGTCTTTAGACAGCAGCAAGAAATGGTTCCATGACACTCTGCCGCCTTTCCCGCCCGAAAATGCGGCCGTCCTTGGATGGGGCGTTTCCGGGACCCTGAGAAGTGGCGTCCCTGCGGCTCCTCTGGGCTCTGGCGAGAGGGGACATTGCCTGATCGTCCTTAATAGCCAGCTTGTTGTACTTGTGGACTAGCCTATCACAGCCCAGCACCACAGTGCGGCACTTAGACAGCAGGAGCTTACGCCTCCGGCTCCGGGAGGCTGGCCTCTGAGATCACCGTGCGGGCAGGGCTGCTCCCCCCAAGGCCTCCCTCCTGGGCGTGTGCGCCCTGCCTTCCCCCATCCCCACAGGCATGTCCCTCGGTGTGTGCCCGTGGACAGGGGGCCCATCAGAACAGAGCGGGGCCCACCTTGGTGGCCTCATTCAGCCCAGTCATCTCTTCAAAGATCCTGCCTCCACACAGTCAGTTCTGAGGCCCTGAGAGTCAGGACCTCGGAGTTTGTGGGGAGTGGGGACTGTTCAGTTCTTGACAGATTCACTTGGAAATATCTCTAGAACTTCTCTGATGGGAAGTCGTGGTTTGTCAGTCTCACCGTGAGTAAAAATTCTGCGATCAAGTCCCAGGGATAGGGGTCACTGCGGCTGGTAAAGTCCCAACTGCCTCTGGAGCGAGAGGCCTGTGCTGCCCCTCATCACGGATTCCCTGGGGGCAGACTGGGTGCCCTGGGAAGGCCACCACGGCTTCGAGCCAGAGAGTGTTGAGGCCACAGAAGCCGGGGTCATAGGTGAGCCACCGGGAGCGCAAGCACAGCCCCTCCACCCAGTGCAGCTATTTCTCTTGACAAGTCACCGCCAGTTACAGGGAAGACGGCAGTGTTCTCTGGCTGTACACTGCTCTTGCTTTTCTTAACTGTGTATTACATATTAACATTGCTTTTTTAATGTTCAAAAATTGTAAATGTTCAGAAAGGTGATAAAATTTAAATACAGATGTGGAGTCCATTGCTCCATGTAATGAATTTAGGATTTTGTCAAATTTGCCTCAGGCTCTGTTTTTTCAAAGAACCAAGGAGTACAGATAAAATAGGGCTTCCGCCCATACCCAGTCCCCCAGGCACCCTCCCAGCAGGATGGGTATGTCCAGGGAAGTTCGGTGTGTCCCGTTAGTGCATGTTTTATAGTTCGCCATCTATCTACTATCTACCACCATTGTCTACCTACATGTGCACTCAGGTGCATGCGCATACACACTTTGTATATTGCACTTTTGATTTCTTACACAACTGCTGTCATGTTTATCGGCAGATGCATTTCTCCAATTGTCAATAAGCTGTTCTAAGAATTACCGGTGCTGACGTGTGTTTATCTAGTTCATTAATCTTACATGCTGTATACAATTCCTTTTCATGGCACTTTCAATTATTTTTTAAAACTCCAAACTATGAGTTAGGAAATAAATTTCACCACGAAAAACAGTGCTGGGATAAACATTTTGCTGTATAATATCCCTTGTACACATGTGCTGGAGTTCATAGAAAAGTAATTAAGCCTCAGCTTTGTTGACTGTTAGCAAAGTGCTGTCACAGCGGTTCTACCAGCCATGCGTCCGCCGGCACTGCATGAGCCCTTCCCCTTCCCCTTCCCCCGTACATACCAATGATTATAAAAATTACTTCCATTTTTTCAATTATTGCTGTTTCATAGGTAAGGTAAATTTGGTTTATGCCCTGTGTGTTCACAGAGTATACATCTGGAATATTTTGAGTGGCTGCTGTTTTTTTATCAGAGAAAATGTTTGTTCCTTTATTATTCATTTGGCGCTCTTAGTGTGCTTTGGAAATAAATAACTGTCTTTGTGCACTGACACAATTTAATCAAAAGCTAGAAGTAGTCTGCATTATCTGAACTTTTTTTCTTTTCTGTTTTATTTAGGTTCTTCTGGTCAAAGCCCTCTGTTAGTGGTCTTAAGTGGGAACCATACTGAACAATCAAATTTCACAAGTAAGAGCAACCAGTTGTATCTTCGCTGGTCCACTGACCATGCAACCAGTAAAAAGGGATTCAAGATTCGTTATGCAGGTTAGTAAGCGAGGTTTGGGTTTAATATAAAGGTGTTTTTCATGCAAGTGATCGACATTAAATAAAAATGTTAGGTAGAGACTTATAATAAAACCTCACTTTCTGAAGATGAATAATTAGCTTCAGTAGAAATCATGTGATGGGAAATTACTCTGAGATCCATAAACTACATTTGGGAAGATCAACTATTTGTTTATTAATATTTCTAAAAGCCTATTCTTAAAATGATAAACCACTGAATTGCATACCAAGGAAAGTAAAGACATTTCCCAAAAGGTAAAGCAATGGAATATAAATTAACTAAAAAATATATTTAAATGTTAAGGAAACACACAGGAAGAGATTATCATATTGCTATTCATTTTATAAGTTTAGTAATCTTGATATTAATAGTATATCTTACTGATCTGAGATTCTTTATATATGCAGACACAAACACATTCAAACTTAATGTTTATATATTTACATGTATATATATTTCCCTATCGATATTTAAATTTTGTCCTTTCCCCATATATTTTAGTCATTCTCTGCCAGTAGGTGTTTATGTTGATGAAGCCAGTCAGTACCTCTACGACAGGTAGCAGCCCCTGTGTGCTTCTGTCCCCATGACCAGACCCACACAGAATGTCTGTACTGCCCTACAGAAGCAGCAGACAATTTGAACTCCTCAGACACTTTAATCACTAAGGAAGAAAATCCAAGCTTTTTTCTACATCTCACTCCACAATATGCCATGGTAACAAGTTTGGGATGCATTTCCCCAAGGAAGACGTGCACAATGGTGCTGGTGAGCTTCGCCTGGTCCGTGATGAGGGACATCCTGGGGAAGAAACAGCACATCTTAGCAGTTTTAAGAATGAGATTTCAGCTCTCCCCACTCAGTGTTCATCATGACATGGGGAAAAGCACCAGATTTTGACAAGGTTCTGGACACGAGGGAGCAGGCATGAGATTCAGTCGTTCCTGCTCTGCAGTGTCTCACACATACCCAGGCCTCCGTTTCTCCCTCTCAGCAACAGAGCTCCTAGTTGAAACTGCTTCCATTAGAGTTACGGGAGCATTTGAGCAGTGACCGGGTTTGTGTTCATCAAACTACTTGTTCCAAAAAACAGAAACTTAGACCTTCAGAATTGTTTGAATTTACTTCCAATATGCATAAAAAGAGTGCAGGGGAAATCATGCTGGACATAAATTTATCTTGTTTTATCTGTGACAAATTGCCTATAGCCTGGTGATGTGATTCTCCTTCAATTTCTATGTTAGAACAAGAAGCTTCCCTCTGTTAAGTTGTGGTGAGAGAGGAGGAAAATGAAGGATCAAAGAGTTTCATGTTTTGTCAGCGGGTCTACCTATCTATGCATACAGATCATTTTTAACAGATTTCCATTAAAGTGAGTGATTCAGTGGCCTCTGCTAGGAGCTCATCACCAGTAATTTTAGATCAATGATTAAACGAAAGGGCTCCTGAAATACAGTGTGGTCCACAGAGCTCTGCTCTGTAATATGACCACACGTTGCACCCCAAACCTTTGTTTGCCTTACACATGTGAATTACTGGCCATCTGGACAGAAGAGCAGTAGAACTGATCAGCATAATCAGAACATGAAAATGAAACAGACAAAGCACGCGCCCGTCTGGCGGTGGTGATAGCCCACTACCCCCTGCTGAGAAGTGCACAGGAGCTTCAGTCCTAGGAGGGCCAGAAACAGGGTGCAGGCTGTCATGCACCAGCAATTCCAGGACCTCTCTCCCGGCCTCCTCCCATCCTGGATGCGGCCATGACCGTCTCCTCCCACACCCCTGCTTGTCCAGGCCTGCTGGTGCATCTCAGGAGTGAGTCTCAGGCCTCTCAATTGCCCATACAGCCAGCAGTTGGGCAGGCAGGACCCCGCGCCTTTCAGGGCTCGTCCCCCCGGGGCCCCTCCATACCTGCTTCTACGGGACTTAGGACACAAGAGGTATCTTGAGAGCCTGGTGACAAAACATGTAAAAAGGGAACAAAACAGACAGTTACCAGACTCCATAGAATTAGACGGTCATCCTGCAGATCATACCCCTTGACAGGCGTACCATGAGAATGACTCAGTGAGCCCAGAGAACGGCGTCGCCGCTGCTGCTGATGGGGCTTCCGACCAGGCCTCTCCTCGCTGTGGGGCGGGGCCACAGCTGCATCTTCCCCAGGCCCTTCACATGCTTGCTTCCTGGCACAGTACCTGGGCAGTCAGCCAGGGTGCCTGATTATATCCATACCTCCCCTAAAAGAGCACTTTGGTTCATCCAAAACTTACAAGATACAGTGTGGAACAGTCGGGCACAGAAAGTGGCATGGCCACCCAGGCAATGAATTAAGAGTTTCTCACAACACTTAGTGGGTTTCGACTTAATAAAAACTATCTCTTTTTTCTAAAAAATCCTGACATGGTGCTTCAGAAGATCACCCAGCTCAGAGTACTCTTTGAGGATGCTTCTCAAAGGGACATGGTTGACCACCGAGGTCAGACACACAGACAGTGCTTCTGGGCCAGGCAATGACAGGAAACCTTCAAAAGCTGCTTCTGCCTTTATTTCTAAGGAATACCCAACATTAAGCATGCGCAAGGGCGTGTGTGTGCTTGTGTGTAGACCCCCATGGGGAAGCAGGACACTTAAAGTCACTTCTTTCAAAAGGAACCATGAGTTTCCAGTATTTCACAACTTTATTCTATTGTTTTAATTCATCTGAAGGGAATTCAGAAGATTTTATTGTGCGGTGAAACTGGTCTTGCAAGAATAAATTGAGTTTCTCTCTCTCAATGTGTAAATAAGATGGAGAGCCTCTTAGCCATCAAAATGCTATATTCTGTATAGGAAAGATCACATGATTTTAGCAAATGCCAATCTCTAATTTTAAAAAGCATCCCTACAAAGGCAAAGATTAAAGCTATTGTGAGATTTTTATTGACCTGACATTTTCTACAGAAATCTTATTCAATCCCTTATGTTAAAAAGAAGTGTAACGTCTACATCTACAGTTCACAAGACCCATGTCACAAAAATGATAAGAAAAATTTAATGGCCTTAATTACAAAATGTATATTCTTCTATTTTCTCCATTTTAATGATTTTCTTCTTAGTGTTGAGATTTACTTAGTTTCAGATACGGAGCCCCGAGCAGCACCTCACCATTCTTATTCTAGTGATAAGCACACTTATTTAAGTGGGTAACTAGCCTTGGGGGAATGAGTGGGGGCTCAGTATGGCCCCTCTATGGGCTTCTTTGCAGTATTCTCGTCAAATAGTCAAGGTTCTGTCTTCACATTGACGAGCATGACCAGGTCATCTCAACCTCAACATAAGAGACTTGACCCTTGGCTGTGGATTCCTGGATGCTTTTTGTTTTGTTTTGTGTTTTTAGACTCTATTTTTTTTTCAGAGAAGTTTAAGGTTTACAGCAAAATTCAGAGAAAGGTACAGAGAGTTCCCATAAAGCCCCTGCCCCCACACACACTGTCTCCTCTACTGCCAACATCCCCCCCAGATGGGACGTTTTTCAGAATGATGGACCTGCCCAGACACGTCCCCGTCACCCAGAGCCAACCGCCTATGTCAGGGTCACTCGGTGGTGCACATCCTGTGGGTTCGGACAGATGTGTAATGATGTGTGTCCCCCATCAGTGTCACACAGAGCTGTCTCACTGCCCCGAAACCCTCTGGGCCCCGTCTGTGTCCCTGCCGACCCCTGACTTACTGTCCCCATAGTTGGGCCTTTTCCAGGATGTCACAGAGTTGGCGTCACACAGCATGTGGCCTCTTCACACTGGCTGCTGTCACTCAGTGATGTGCATTTAAGGCTCCTCCACGTCCTTCATGGCCTGACAGCTCATTTCTTTTCAGCATTGAATAATATTCCCTTGTGTGGATGGACCACAGCTTATTTATCCATCACCTACTGAGGGGCATGTGGGCTGCTTCAAGTCCCGGCAATTATGAATAAGGCTGCTGTAAACATCCATGTGCAGGTTTTGTGTGGATGTGTTTCCAGCTCCTCTGGGTAAATACCTAGGAACGTGACTGCAGGGACGGTAGGTACGAGCGTGTTTAGTCCTGTGGGAACCACCCCACCATCCTCCGAAGTGGCTGTGCTGTCCACGTCCCAGCAGCGGGAGGGACAGTCCCTGCACATTTACATATTGGTCCTAACTTACCACTGTGTAAACAGTAGGACTGTCTGATTGACAATCTCACCAAGGGAAATGCAGCCGTCCTTTATTTGTTCATTTCTGTGCGTGTGTGTGTGCCCGTAGCGCCTTACTGCAGCCTGACCCACACCCCAGAGAATGGCGGTGTTTTGAACAGGACCACGGGAGCCGTTGGCAGTAAAGTGCATTATTTTTGCAAGCCCGGATACCGCATGGTTGGCCACAGCAATGCAACCTGCACACAGAATCCAGCGGGGATGTATCGGTGGGACTCCCTCACTCCCTTCTGCCAGGGTAAGAAATGTGCTTTTTCATCCCCAAACTAGAATTCAATATATTGTTCTTATTTTAATCACACTGAAAATTACTGAAGCAGACTGTGGATAAAAGGTAAGGACAATTGAATGTGGGTTTTATAAAAGTAGAAATTAAACTTCCCACTGACCCTGCAAACGTTTCTGACATTTACACTCAGCTTGATTTAGCTTTACAGCCTGAATTCAGAGGCTGGTCGGACACTCACTAGATGCTGGGCAGAGTTATTCTAAAACCTATTTGTATTTCATTTTGAAGTAAAATATGTGTTATCTGATATAGATTCTAAGTAATTTTTCTGGACAGTTTTATTAATTTAAAGAAATCAATTACTAGAACTCATTTTCCTTATTTTAAATTAAAAACTCATTCTTTGAGCTGTACACCATGTATTTCATTTTCTTTTTCGTCATTTAAATCCAGGGTTTCTTAAAGTCGATTTCAATATTTCATGCCTTCTTTTTGCTTTATATCTGTCATATGCATAAAATCAGATTTTCAAATAAGGCATTTTAATAGAAGACTTTGAAATCATGAAATTTTCATAGTTTTATCTTACTGAGATTTATATTCATAATAAAATATGTTGGTCTTTGAAAGCTAATTATGATTGATGAATGGAGCCTCAGACTAGTTTCCTTTTCTCTTTTTTCATTAGATCCTAGATTTTCTGGTATTGCCCTATTAGACAATGATAGATATTTATTATACTTATAATATGTGTCTTTAACCATAATAAGTTAGCTTGCATTATTAAGTTCCACCTTCAGAAATTCTTTAATATAAGACAAACATAAAAATACAATAAGCTTGTTTCATTAGAAATGATGACCTCTTTTCTTTAAAAGAAGAAATGCTTCTCATTTTCCTTTAGTGTTCTGTTACTCTGTGACATAAAATCTGTTGCTCAGAGAGTGACCCGTGTGTCATCAGCCTTGGGGCAGAACGCCAGCGATGAGCCATGACCTGAACAGCAGGCTGGCCAAAGAGGGGGATGAGGAAAGCATCAGCAGTTCCCAAAGCCTTGACCTGCAGCGGCGGAGTCGCCAAGTACAGCCAAAGGGAGGTGCCCTCAAGGTTGGGGTCTCCCAAAGACCCCAGGGGGGAGACCCTCATGCAGTGAGGTGACGGTCAGGCAGATGGGGGTCCATCTTTCCGATAGTCAGTAGTTCTGAAAGTCACTAAGTCAGTGGAGAAATGGCTGCTTTCGTCAGTGAGTGTGTAGAATATGTTAGTGAAAGGACTCAGAAACAGAAAGAGTGCACCAAAAACCAAGTCCTCTGAACCTTTGCGGTTTTGGCCGAGGAATGTGAGTGACGTCAGTGCCTCTCTTCATGTTGCACCTGAGAAGCGGCGACAGGCAGACAGGGACAGAGGCACAGGGCACAGACGCACGGTTTAACACACTTCCTCCACTGTTCTATTAACTGGGCCTCCACCTCATCTTGTTCTTTCTTCATAAACTTTGACTTGTAAAACCTAGAGGACTAAAAATAGAGTAGTTTCATTCACTTACTTTAACATATTTGAAACTGAGGCATATAAAGTTAAGTGACGTACTAATAATCACAAAAATGATGGCCCAGAATCCAGATCTCCTGCCAGCCTCTTTGGTGTTTGAGTCAAATTGCTTCTTGCCGAGCAGAAATTCTACCTAAAACAAAAACTCACAGACTCCAGTTCTGGAAGTCATCTGTACTTTAGGTATTTAAATTCATTTAATGTGGAAAGTTGTTTTAGTCCACTCTTAGGACATAGAATCTGAATGCCATTGAGACGGGATCAAAAATCTTAAATAGATTAAGCTTCTGTAATATATATTGGCAATTTATACCCTTAAAGGTCTTAGTTATGACTAAAGACTCATGAGAGTTGATTTAACTACATTTAATATAAAATTTAAATGTGTAATTGCTACAGTATTTTCTTAAGGGAAATTTGATGTGTTTAGCACTAATTACTCACCCTCTTTTCATTAACAATAGAATGTAGAACTCTCACGTAATGTAGATACTCACCTAACTTACAGAAAGCTGTTGTCTCATGTGACACAGCCCAGCAGGGACTCTGTGGGTTTCCCGTTCCTCTGCGAACACTAATCATTTACCCCATGTGACGTATTAGACCAGAAGGGGTCTCCTGTCTGGTCACAGATGTGTTGAGTGTGTGTATGTGCTGGGCTGTAGGGAACATTAGAGAGATTTGCTTCTTCCCTTCAAAAGACTCACAGTCTAACCATGAAACAAGAACTACAAATTACAGTAATTGTCATCATGGGTAGCCTGACCCAGAGAGAGCAGTTCACACCAGGCTACATGTCATTAACTCAGCATCCTCCTTCAGATACCAACAGAACCTTTCAGATGAATGCCTCTGTGTATATGATCAGAGAACATTTATCAAAAATTATAATCCAAAAAGTTTTTAGGTTAACTTTGGAAATATTTAAAAAATAAGACACTGATTAGCATCTACTTATTGCTATTTTCCTTCTGTGTTAAAATACAAATATTAAGGGACAGTTATTTTCTATTTGGTTGTTGATGTCTTTATTTATAATTTAAATTTACAATGGTAATTTATATTCTATTGAGAGAAAATTTATTTTCATTTTTAAGATAATAGAGGATAATTTCAAAGTTCTCTTTAAATGAGTGCTTTTGTCCAAAGAGTTAGTATATATATATAGATGGACTGTCACCATCCAGGGCTCCTGAATTGCTGACAGTTCATAACTGTAGGATATGAAATTAGAGGCTGGATGAACTCTTTACTGAAAATGCCTGGAACTCCATAAGGAAAAAACAATTTTCAGCAGCTTCAGCTCAGTGCAGGTAATACCACCCACTCAAGTGAGCGGGGAAGTCTTTCAGGGTTTTATTTTTCCTTGAATACCACATTTACATTATATTAGCAAACTGGGAAATGATCATTTATAGGGATAAAGATACAGGTTTTTAACCTGTGAAACCTGTGGACGCCAAACACATTATTATAAAAATTAAAGTAGGTGTAGAAGTTACGTTGTTTATGGAGAGGGTGTGCTCTGTACAGTCCTTGACACACTCACTGCATGTTCTTCACGTAGAAGAGAAGTGACGTTAACCACGTGTCTGTGTCTGTAGATTAGGGTTGTGCTTGTCGTTGTGAGACCTAGTGCAGGCATTAAGGACCATACACCTGTCTCATTCCATTTCAAACATCTCAGATTAGGCGTCGCAGGTAACAAGACACATGCCTGATTCTTATGAACCAATGATTGCAATGCAACGTGACGTGAGCGAGAGCAGGTATGCATCAAACAGAAGGGGTGCATAAGGTCCCAGACACCCCCCACCCACTGGGGGCCCCCGAGCTGGGACCTGAAGGGGAAGCTGTGATGGGCAGCGGGGTGCAGCAGCCAGCACGGTCCATGGCGGAAGGCCCTCACGGAAGTTCGTGTGGCTTGCACACCCTCTCCTGTGATTGGTGTCAGTCTGTTGAAGAGCAAAGATATATGTCACATCTGCCTTGCAGAAACATGGATCTTTTAGCAGTGTGGTCTGTGATTGACAGAATGCTGCCTGGAGGAGAGGCATCCTTAGAAGCTGTGGGATGTGTGCTGGAGCCATGATGACGACCTTGATAAATACAGTGAAAATAGGTTTGTGAGAAAACGGATAGTGAGAATATTGAGAAAAGGAAGTCAGCAGGCTCTTGTGATAGCATAATGAGGGCTAGGAAGAGAGAGATCGGGGCTGATAAGTATTCTGGGTCTGGGTTTCTGGGAGTCTGATGATAGCGCTTGCTGAAACGGGCCCTGTGTGAGGAGAAGCAGGCCGGCGGGATCGCCGGGACAGGCTACCTTCCGGGCACCTTTGGCGAAGCGTAACCGGCGGAGAGTCTGGTGCTCCGAGAAGACAGTGCTTTAAATGATCGGTAAAGAAGACATAGTTGAAATCAGTTCAAGATGCGGAGGACATCTTGGTTTTTCATAAGGAGAGATCTGACTCTGTAGGTCTATAGAGACTAAATCAGGTAAATAAAC
>JAQQAC010008525.1:31105872-31163146 GCA_029783875.1 Phataginus tricuspis
AGATAATTCTTGGTGGCCCTGGGAACCTAATATTTAATATTTATTTTATAGGTACTTAATATTTTAATATATTATTCAATATTTTGATTATCCTTCTGGAGTTGATATTGTAAGTTTTCTCAATGATTTGAATAGCAGTCCTTTTAATCTTACAGGAAACCAAATACAGTTTATACATTTCTATCTGCATTAGTATGTTTATTTTCCTTTTTTTTTTTTAATTGTCCAGAATAGTGTTTTGAAGTGCTCACTAAAAATGCAACACTTGATTTTTAATAAATGAGCAAGGTTGAAACTAGGAGTGTGAGGCCATTTCCTTCTGCGCCCCCAGCATCTGCTCTGTAAAACCCCTGCCACTGGTAGCATTCGGTAAACATTGTTAATGGAAAAAAATCCATGAACGTATGACTTTCTAAGATGTGCCTTTAAGAATGATATTTTTTTTCCTTTAAGGATGACTTACCTTGTGCTAGAATCTGTTTGGTTTTCTCTTGTTTTCATTGACTTTTTGTCATTGGTGTCTTAGGAGCGCAGAATTTTGAGAGAAAAGTAGCAGTCCCTGATGGCCAGCAGGTCCTAATCTCTCTATACCTGTTGCCGTCCATGTAAATGGGGATCATTTTGACGACTAGATTTTGATGTCTCAGGATTGTCCAGAGGACTAAAGTGTTAGCGTAGAATAATCTATCTTCAAAATTTACAGTAGTGATAGTTAATATTATAACTAATATGTTAATCATTTATTATTAGTGCTATTGTTATAACTATAATATATTAATAGTTAGACATTACAATTAGTGCTAATTATAATATTAATATTATAACTGATGTATTAATAGTAATACATAATTATTAGTGTTGGTTGTTATTAATAGTATAACTATAATATATTAATAGTTCTATATTAGTGCTGGTTATTAATATTAATATCACTATATTAATAGTTATGTATTAGTGCTCATTTATTAATATTATAACTATGATATGTTAATGATCATGTATTATCATTGTTAGCACTCATTATTATTCTGGAAGGCGCTTGGTGAGACACCTCTTACAAACTTACTGGGTCCTGTGGTTCAGTGTCAGAGCCAAAGTCACCTCCAGACCACCCTGTCCCAGAACAGCCCTCTCCCAGGTAGTGTGATGGCTTGTGATGAGCATTTAGAAAATTCTGGATGGGATTAAACAAATAGTAGTGTTCACGGGCGGTCATCTGTGAGTGAAAAAAGGTTGTTTTTCTTCCTTTGTTTGACTTTTTAAATTATTTCTCTCAGAAAAGCTATATTGGTTTTTATCCTGCTCGATAAAGCAGGGCATATCTTCTGTCCTATAGACTTCATTTCCTGCCTTAAAGCAAGAAACTCTGCTAAGCCACTGTTTCCATTATCATCTTGTAGAGAAGCCTAAATGTGACCTGAAATTTCCTGTACTATCTCAAAGATCCAGTTAAACTGGCACCTCTCAGTGCAGCCCATCATGTTTCCATATTAGAAAGAGCAGTTCCCGAGCAGCTATTCATTTTAAAGCTCAGATTCTCAGAGCCTTTTCTAAGCCATCTCCTCTCCTTGGAGTTCACGTGTCCGTAGATGCAGTGCTTGCATTTTGCAGGGAAACGACATTTCTCACGAATTATGTGATTGAGCTTCTGTGTGTGAGGTCAGAACTTCAAGAGAGAAGGTCATAGGTGCCTGTACTCTTCTAATAAATGCCATCTTTGCTCATGTGAAGGACAAGGATAGGGCTAGAGCTGGTGGGTGAGAGACGGTTTATGTGCTGGGGTCTGTGAGTCAGGCACTGCGTGGGAGTTCATCTTCCCGTCGCTTGAGTCCCTGTAGATACTGGCGCTCAAAGGTGACGCACCCAAGAAATGTAATAACTAAACATCTCAGACGGGATTTGAGCCCAAGTCTTGCACATTTCAAAACCTATGTTATTTCCATTACATGATGCACGTACCCCCTAAACATTATTTCTGTCCCATGAAAGGGCATCTTTCACAAGGAAACCTTTCTATTTTATTTTTTAAATAATGTCATTATCAAAAGTTAGGTTGTATTTGGTGCTCTGGCATAAAACCTGTGCTATTTGGTAAATCTTAATGTTTACTTACAAACATAAAATGCATAGGTAATTATGGCTCTTGCCTTGATTTTTTTCATATGCGTATTTATTTGCTTCTATGAAATGATAAAGCTTGTCATGCCATGCTGATAATAAAATTTAAGTATAAATGTTTTAAAATATTAAATCACATGTTAGGATATATAAGAAAATTCATATATGTAAGAATGTAGATCACAGTCGTCATGTCAGCTGTAGTCTAATTCGTTAGGCTGTGGATCCCCATAGCCCATATAGACACAGTCTGCCCAATCCCACCAGGCATGTTGTAAACTGAGGATTATCCCACTGCTTCTGATTTCCTTATGGACTTTGAGTTGAGCAACTGGATCTTGGACATTTCAGTTCCCAAAACTGAGGCGTGAACCCTCCCATCCCCAACATTTCCCAAAACACGACCTGGACAGGGGATTTGACATCACTGGATTTCAGCTTCATCATCTGTAATCAGAGGCAGGAATCTCCCCGCCTGGCTTGTTTGAGCGATTAAAAGGAAGCGTTGACACGAAACCTTTCCCCCCATGCCAGGCGTGGACGGGAACCCAGCGGAAGGAACCTTACCCGAGGCAAGTGTGTCTGCGTTCAGCGAGTGCTTGGACACACTTTCCCAGAGACTTTGCAGGCGTCAGACTGAGGTCGGTAATGGTTAGGTAAGCTGGTCATAGATTGCTCTCATTTCTCACAGTGAGCAACATGAGATACCAGCAAACTTTTTCCATGATGGTCAGGTAGAAAATATTTTAGTTTCTGTGAGTCATACATGGTTTCTGCCATACATTCTTCTAAAATTTTTCACAATCTTTTTAAAATGTAAAAGCCATTTTTAGCTGGCAAGTTGTACAAAAACAGACCAGGTTTTGACCCGTGGACCATAATCTGCTAACCTCGGACCTAAGTGATGGGCTCCCTCAGACCAAATGCTGAGGATAATTCAACCAACATCAGTTATCTTCTGTAGTTTGCAAACTGTATCTCAAATATTTTATGGAGATGTTAAATTTTCTTTTATCATGTGCGGAAACCCAGCATGTTCATTCACTAAATTAAACAGTGTGTTTTCTCTGCCCATGCCTAGCACACACTGTGCGTCACAAAGCCCCACGCTCTCCCCATGTGGTGAATAACAAAAGCTGTAGTGGGTGGGGATGTGCGTCGAGGGTGATTTTGTATAACAGCGATAGTGATACACAGCCTTGACTTTCCTGGACAAGGAACTGCACGAAATATGCCAAAATCACTTTCCTACGAGAATGCAGGGTCCTGCGATCAGGGTGTCTAACCGAGATCACCGAGTAGCTTGCTCTGGAGGAAATCCTGTGATGCAGTTTGTATTTGCTTAGCATTGAGGAGTTAGCCTGACGTGGATGCCTCAAAATATTTCCGAAAGCACACTGCAGGACAATGTGCTCTCCCTGAGTTTCTGGGGCCTCCTAATGGACTTGGGAGCGCATGGCAGAGGGGAGGGAAGGGACCACACGGCACTTTCGGCTCCAGAATGCAGGCCTTTGACGTGAGGGTCCCCAGTCAATGACAGGCAGAGCAGTGGCCATAGGAAATGCCTGCGCGCAGTCACAGCACTGGCCGACTTGGGAGCTAACGTGGCGCGCCACCCAAGAGCCCCAGTGGCAGCTGGGCAGCGTCAGGCCCGGGCTCACAGAACAGCCGCTGGGAGCAAAGGGGCGCAGAGCCCCGTGGGGAGCTGGGGTCATTGGGGAACCACAGGCATGAGGTGCAGGTTGCTGAAGCAGCCGGCTTCTTAAAATTCTTTAAGTAAAGATGGCTGACACATGGGAGGAAGTGAACAGTTCCGAGAAGGGTTTGTAAGCGCTGCAGAGTCACAGAGGGACCGACAGGTGGGACATCTTAGCAAAGCCGGTGGCAGAGAGAATTCCTCGTGGGCTCTGAGGCGTGGCAGAAGGGTGGGGCAGCCTTGGGCATGGGAAAACATCCCCTGGGCATGCACTCCCCATGTAGCTGGATGTCACCTTCCCACGGCTCCTCATCCATCCCTGGGACAGTCTCCTTTGTCCCGGGGTCCCAGCACACTGCATGCTTGCCTTGGCACTGTCTCCCAGAGTGCAGTCCTCAACATGGAGTCAGCTGGAAAGATGTTTTCATTTTTAGAATGGACAGAAAGAAGTGGGTAACCCGCACATGGCATCGTGTGATCCTTGGTGCAGATCAAGAAAAGCTGGGACATTGGTGACACAAAACCATGAGATTTTGAATATATTCAAATTCCAATTTTTAATTAATTGCTAGGTGTTAAATATTGAAACACTTCATTTCATTACCTGGTATAGTAGTGAAGTTAATGAAAATAAAGTCTGAAGACCAAGACAACTGCATGGCAGAGCTGGAACCAGATGCCCTTGGAGCGAGAGGCGGTTTCCTGCCGTTCAGTGTGCCTCTGCATTGCCTGTGGGCAATTCCAGTAATCAGCCTTCAGGAATATGGTTAGAAGTCTGCATATTGTTATTAAATTTTAATTTAAATTGCCGAGCAGTCATTTCCCGGTGTTCACATGGCTCATTTCCTGTCCAGAGAAGCACTTTGGCTGTGTCGTGAGCAATAACCTCTGAAACTGTAGAAACTATAATCATTCACTTTTAGACTCAATTTTTATTATTTCTAGTACCTTCTGCTGTTGCCAAGGAGTCTGGTTTCTCAGCTTTATTAACGTTTCTGATTTATCAGCTCATTGTAGTTCACTCCTCATTTTCCTTTCACAGTTAGAGAAAACCCTTTCAGGGTACTCTGTAGGCTGTCCCTCTGTCCTCAGCCTTGTCTGTCTCTCTGTGACTCTCATGCCTCGGTATGTATGCATCTGTCACCTGTCTACCTGTCTATCTAACCTTTCTCTATATCATTGTATCCATGTGTCTAGGTATCTGTCATCTGTATTTTTCTGGTTTCCGTCTAGTAGTAGACATGTTGGTCTGCTGCCTCTTTACACGTGTGAGGGAAAGCCCTCGTGGCCCCCACCACACTGATCCATCCACTTCCCCTTCACGTGGGAGATGACTGTGACTCACTGGCAAGACGCACAGTGCCTGCGGCGATGTTCTCCAGTGCAGCCACAATAGATTTCTGTTCTCAAGGTCTGTTCTCTCATTTTTGCTCTTCTTCGTGCTTACATCCTAGATACAAAAGAAAAAAAAATGTGGAAAAACTGTTTCTGGCACTTTGATTCTGAAACTAAGACCCTAATTTGTCTTTTAGTGCCCAGTTTATTGAGATTTTTAAGTTGTCCGTTGTTTAAATTCCTGCTGGGTATTTCTAAAGAATCAGAATTGTGTTTTCTGGAAAAAACGATAAAGCTTTTCTTGCAACAGCATGTCACCATTTATAATTGCCACCTTTGAAGAGATGGATGACATTCCATTCCTATTTATGAATCCATGTCCTTTCAAATATTGTCCTTTTTCCTATAGCTTTAAAAATAGAAATTGGCATAAGTCATCTCACGGCTGCAATCCATATGTGCATGTGCACCCAACGTGAGGTGTCCACACCGCTGCCCACAGTTGGATGTTAGGCAGGAAATAGTGGCCTGGCTCAGCTAAGCAGGTCCGGCCTTGCTTTGTGTCCTGAGCACATGCTGAGACCCTGGTGGTGCTCAGCCTGTGAAGGTTTTTGTGGACCTGCTGCTGAAGTGATGGTTGGTGGAGGATGCCATTGTCTGTGTGTTATATCGACATGCTGAAAATAGTGATGGGATTTCATTTACATGATCCTGGCAATGCTGATAGGTTGTTTGAACCATACTTTATCCCTAGTTAAATTTTGTTTTAAATGTGAATTTATTTATTCATGTTTGTGTATGCCTATAGTACTGCTTAAAATCACTGGTTGGTTCAATAGAGCAAGCTGGTGGGGACGGCTGAGATTAAATAACTCTCTTCTAGTCAAACTCAAAGTGCTTGTAAACCAACTTCAGGATTCATGCCTACAAACTAAGATAGCTGAGGATGTGTTTGATCTCTTCTAATGCATCCACAAAAATATGCAAGATTCACTGATTAACCCTAACAGTGTTCTGGGCCATGTGAGTCATGGGGGAGGTACTGAAGAAACTGCTGGGTGTCAATGTTTATTACAAAGACACACGTCTGTGCCGTAACATATTCAAGGGCCATTTTACTGGTGGTCCTCGAGCCTGTCATGAAAAAGCCGCTGTATGTTTGTTTGAGTGGCCATTGGAGGGTCTGTGCTTGACGATCTTGGCCCAACAAACTCAGCTTTACTCACAGGACAGCTAAAGAGATGCTTCACCATCCAAGCGAATTCAGAAGTGGACCTTAATACAAGATTTCAGAAACCTTTAACAGTTCTGCAAACATTCAACCATGTTTTAAATTACTTGTTTAACAAAATCATTTTATGTTGACTTTAAAAATAAAATAATGGTGTATTGGGAGTCACGTCAGCCCAGGGTAACTGAAAGACCTCCAATCACAGACCACTCGTTCCCCAGGCTTTTCCAGACCCAACATCACACCTCCCCATCAAGGAAGGTGCTCGTGGTAAAGCAGTGCATTCAGTCAAGAAGCCAGGGTCTCACGGTGCCCTACAAGGGAGAGGGTGGGGCACAAATGCCAGACCTGTGAGGGCACCTTGAGCAGTGGCAGGGCAGTTACACGCAAGCTTTGGTCACAGATGTGTGCGGAAAAGAAGGCCCAGCCATTTAAAAGAGTCTAAACCCACGCCCCTCGAGTGTGGTTCTGAGACCACAGTGCTTGTTAGAGAGGCAGTCTCAGGACCCAGACCTGCTGAACCAGGGTCCGCCTTCTACCGCATCCCTGGGGGTAAGTGTGTGATGCCGTGTGAAAAGCCTTGGTACAGGCACTCATGGTGGAGGTCTGTGGTCCACTGCGCAGTAAACCTACAACCACATATTTAACTCACTAATTAATTTTTGGTCTTCATGCTTTTATTTGGCAGTTAATCCATTTGACTCCAATTAGCACCAAAAAACAAAACAAAACGTGTTTTTAAGGGAAAATTAAGTCATTGCCCTGTCGGCAGATGGTTGAAATTTAAAATTTAACTATTACAAAACTGTGTATGTTGAGCAGCCACCCAGGAATGGGGACCCTAGAAATGACACTGGCCCCGCAGAGCCTGGAAGGCACAAGTCTGTGGGCACTACTGACACTTACCTCTGAAGTTACTGGTGGCTTTAAGAAGATGATCCTCAAGTATTAATTTAATGCAGCAGCTTCAGAAAGGGCATGTGTAGATGAGTGCTCTGCATGTGTGTGCGTGTAGGTACATATGTATAAAAAATATATAAACAATTTTTCACCAAATGAGCAACAATATAATTCATATTTTTAGAACTTGCTGTAAAGTTCTTTGGTTCTCACTTTAAGCAAGGTCATGATATCTATATTATCTGCCTCCAATACTTTTATTAGCTATAACAAATTGACTAGTATTACGTGGCCCCAACATGATTCTAAATGCAAGCAAATGCTGACACTGATACTATATAGTGGAATCCAGTTGTAGATCTGTATCCTTACATTAGAGCTTTTGATTAATTAATATGTATATGTGTACATGCATATAAAGTTACGCACATGTACGTACATTTTAGTCAACCAAACCTGCTTGTATTGCTTATATTGTATACTTACAAGCTCTCAGACGTCCATGACTACACGCTGAGACACGGAAAACGCCACTGTGCATCTGCAGGTGCTCCTCAGAGGTGTCCTCTTGCAGGACAGACCCCGCTGCGTCCCTGTCCCCTCGTCTCCCCTCATGGCAGGGCGCTCTGTCTGCTCTCCATCCTTCCAGCTCCCGAGCTTGTCAGCAGGCCTTCATTTATGTGCGCTGCCGCACTTGTTGTTCAACTAGGACCTTTTGGTAGTGAGCTGGGTACCTGTCAGCTTTGCACCTGTTGCCCTGCTTCAGGCCCATGACCTCGGCATGTCTCCTGCCTGAAGCCCGGCCGCAGGGCACGGCTCTCCTCTGCACTCCCACTGTGGGGGCCTCCCTCTCGTTTGCCTTCACCTTGTGAGTGGGCCAAAATGACAAAGAGATAGACGGTCCACTTGAAGACAAAGGGGATATGAATAAGGAGACTGGTGAGCAAAATGAAGAGACTTAGGAATGAAGCAAATATTCAAACACCCAGACAGTGCTTGGTGACCAAGAAGATCAGAGCAGCATGGAGAGGGAAGGGTAGGTGATTGGAGAGTAGGGCTGATGCCCTGGGACAGAGGTGTGCAGAGGCAGAAGTCAGGGCAGCCAGGAGGGGCGGGTAGCGACCCAGGCTGGGCACACACGCAGGTCGGGGTGCGGGCAGCAGGAGAGCCAACAGGCACCTGCCGCAGCCCGGAGTGGGCTCAATGATAAGGTGTGAGAATCAGAGGCAAGGGTGACGCAGAGCCCCAAGAGCCACTGAGCTTTGTGAGGGGGAAAAAAGCAAGGCGAGCAGGGCGGTGCTGAAATCAGGGAGCCATCCTACTTCAGAGAGTCATTTGAGAGAATGAAAATAAGAGAAGTGCCTTTTAACCTGCAGAGACAGGAAAGACTACTGTCTGTATGGCCTTAAAATGCAAAGAAAAATGCCCATATACGTGCCTCACATTGTTAAAGGCACATTCAACACGGGGCACTAGTGTTCTCTTCCATTTATTTATTTGAAACCAAAATGTTAAGTCTTTCATTAAATATGTAATAGCAAAACTAGTTTACAACTGGTTTACTCTCTGCACTCTTTCATAAACATATTATAAGGAGTTGACCCTTGCAACTCGTCTTTATTTGCAAAAGAAATAAGTAGAAAATATGGTTGTATGTGACTAATAATAATAACATTCTGTCATTACTCAGTGCCTACATTGTATCAACACAGTGCTAATTGTTATGTGCACATTATTTCACTTAATCCTCACAATTACCTTGGAGGTGGATATTATTAACCTGAGAGTCATAAGACAACAGCCATTATGTAACTTAACTAAAATTATATAGCTAGCAAATGTCAGAGACAAGAAGTAATTCGGAGGTCTGACTTTAAAGCCTGTGCTCTTAAACAGAAGACAATTTTAAAGGATGAGTATGTGTGGTAATTTGTCTGCTATGTTAGTACAATGCAAAAAGCATTTTATTCCCTTTGGCTCTATTAGAAATAAGAAAATTCTCCAGATTTTGAAATTTCCACACATTTAGCTGATGAACATTTTTAAAAAAGTCATCTAAGGAATATCTGCCACATAGTAACCATGCAAAAATTTGGAATGAACAAATAGATGAATGAACACTCAGCTTCAGCAAGAGGCCCCCTTCACGCCATGAGCCTGCATCCGTGAGTCTGTACGAGCAACGGCATCACTCGTCGCTGCATCAGAGGGGTCAGAGGCCATTTCTGACTGATTGCCAACCTCATTCTAAGCCCGGCCAAACAGCCTGTCGTGAAGACCCTCGAGAGGCCAAAACCGTAGCTCAAGGCCAAGAAAAGATGGCCAGTTGTTATCAGACCACAGAAAGCAGGTCTTCTCAATTCCTTGGAATCAGGCTTTCCTTGTGGGAAAAGTTTCCAGCTTTAACAGAAGCAGTTACACAGCTTTTCAGTCTCGGCCTCCCGGCTGTGAATCCTTGTAAGGTAGGGTTTCATCGGTGTTTGCAGAGGGTCATCTTTCCTGCTTAACCTGCCAGCAAAGTGTCATTTCATCCCATGCTCACCCCACGTGACAAGTATAAGGCAGCCAGACACTCAGCAGGTTTCCGTGAGGGGAAGAGAAATTAAGGCTTGTGAGGATGAACACATGATTGAGTGAAATCTGAGAGAAGATGGTGAGGAGACAACGTGTTGGTGTCACCGTGAGATCACAGCTGGAAAGGACGCTAACTGCATTCGGGAAATGAGGGCGACAGTCTGCAGATACCCCGGCTTCACACTGATACACGGTCTCCTCAAAGCCATGGCTTTGGAAAGCCGCATGTTACTCGTTTCTGTAAACACTATGTCCAAAGTGATGCCAACGTGTCTGCGGTTTTTATTCCCCATCTACTGCAAATTTTTATTGTGGGACACTTCAAATATGTATATGTATATAGTATTTAACTTGAGATTTCTTTTTGTCTCATAGTAGATAAGCCTGGATCAGAATGACTTAGGCTACTAAACCTAAGAAGGCAATGTTTATATTGAATTCTCCCTATGTCTTACTTGTTTAAAAAAAAAAAAATCTCTTTTTCGTTCATACCACTTCTTAAAAGCTAACCTGCACAGCAGCTCTGCAGCTGAGCTTTCTGCTTGGTGCCTTCCCCGAATTCCTCCCATAGGTCAATTCCCTGGGCCCTGTTTCCTGAAGATGACTTATAAAATACATACGTCATGATTCTAATGTAGCAATGACCTTGGCTAAGTCACTTGCGCTTTAACAACTTACTAGTGCTTTAAGGAAAATGACTCCTTAGAGGCAGGGAAGCCACATTAGGGGGTTTGAGACATGAGGTGAGTGATTGCCTACCACTGATCCCTATGAAATCCCAACACGAGGGGCTCAGCGTTGCAATAGATTTTGTTATGCTGAAGATATTAAGTCATCCTTTCTCTCCAATATTAAATGAAGTAGGGGGCACTGCACTGGGCTCTGTGCAGCCTGACCTCGGCCGTCTAATAGGACATGGTGCAACCGAGCAGAGTGACAGCAGGCAGACGTACCTTCTGGAGTCATAACTACAAAGATATTTTATTCCAACCAGTTTTCTGTCATTTCCCAGTAACCCTGAAGATCCTTAAAACCTTGAAAATGTGTATTCTTATGCCACATATTAGAAATATAAACAACAGTTTCTATATGCAGTTGATGTAGCTGACATGAAAAACAGAACATTTTGCAGTCTTCAAGAATAACCCTGTGTTTGGTCCCTCTCTCTCCAGCTGTATCCTGTGGAATCCCAGAGTCCCCAGGAAATGGTTCCTTTTCGGGAAATGAGTTCACGTTGAATAGTGAAGTGGTGTTTGGATGTAACGAGGGCTTTAAGCTGGAGGCCAGTCAGCCAGCCACAGCAGTGTGCCAGGAAGACGGGCTGTGGAGCAACAGAGGGACGCCCCCGGCGTGCCAGCGTGAGTGTCCATGCTTGCCCGCCTCTGTGCCCGTCCTCAGGCGTGGAGCTCGTGGTAAGGGCTCTGGCTTCTGAGGCACAGCGACCCTCTTCCCCAGTCCCTTCAGTGTGGTGATATTAAAGCCGACCTATTCCGTAACAGGCCATTTGTAACAGGCTCTGCCTTCGGGGACATTGGTCGGGCAGAACCAGGTTGGCTGCATCAGTGTCTAGACCGTGTGATCTACACATCAAACCCCGAGAAGGCTGCCCTTCCCAGCCTGGGGGGGCGGGATTTGGGGGGTTGTGGCGACGTTAAGCCCGGCGAGAGCGCCCTACACAAACCCTAAAACAGCTCAGCACGCATTCCTCGCCGCCTCCCAGTCAGGCTGTCCCGCGAGTGGTGCCTGGCACTCATGTGCGTCACCCACGGCACGCGGCCATCGACACCCAGCAAGTGAGTCCCTGGCCCGGGAGGTGGGGCATGTTTTCAGCATATAATAACTTTCTTAAAAGGGTCAGAAATTTGGGTCTGTTCTGGAGCTCTAGTCTGTCTTTAATAATAATAATGTCCACAGTGCCAAGGCAAGGACGACAAAGTTCACACACACACACACCAGCGCACACCCGCACAGTTTGTGCCCAGATTTCCACTGTGGCTCAGTTAAAACTAACTTCAAATTGGAAATGGTCTAACTACCTAGTTTGTGAAAATTGAAAACTATGTAATATTTCTATATATAGAGTAATATTTTGACTCTTAAGATATTTGCAAGATGGATCCTCACGGTCTTTAATTATAAAAATAGTTCACTGACCTATTGTGTGTAGTATTTTTGTCATCTTAAAATGATTGGACTTCTTAGATATGAACATGTAAATGCGTATGGAATATAACTGACTACCCTCCACAGTTTTCATTTTCCTTCCTATTGTTTTCATCTTTTTTTTATTTTTATTTCTGCAAATAATTACTGCATTTCCTGAGAGTTATTTAGGCATCACTGAGATGTTAATATTTCTTATTTTCTATTTAATAAAGTTCTGTTTTACCATAATTAAGTAAAAGTACAGGAAGGTAGGATAATAAAACACATTGATATGTTTTTAAGTCCAGTCTCTCAAAATAAGAGCTGAACCCCACAGATGGCAATAACACATACATGTTTTGGGTTGCTTATAATAAGAATAATTTCCTAGGCATTTAAGACACCACTCATTTTGCACATAGTTTCAAGATCATTAATAATAATGCTTATCATTTTAAAGTTTCTGCTCAGCACCAAATGTTCCATATAGCTTACCTATATATCTCATCACGTCTGTGAGAAGGTAGGACACAGGTGACCTTACAAATTAGGTCAAAGTACTCATTTGCAGAGTTGGGATTCTAACTGCACTCTACCTAGAAATTCTGTCCTTTTCAGGTCTCAGAATTTCTGCACTCTAGTTAGACATTAAATCAACTGGGGAACTTTAAAAAATGCAAATGTCCAGGGAATCTGAGTAAAGTGGCCTTGGGTGGAAAACAGGCATCAATATTTTCTTTTAATTTTGTGGATTCTGTGCTTACTATGTCATATATATGCTGTGTTTTAAAGAAAAGGCCATTTTAAACTTGTATACTATTTGAGAAAGACTTGCTGAATGACAAGGTGACTATATAAATACAATTTTTATTCTCATCATTTTTTAAGACACAGATTTTGGGTTTCAGAGCAATGTTAGGTTTGCAGCACAATTGAGCAGGAAATACAGAAATTCCCCATTTAACCCCTGCCTCCCGCCACTGCCTCCCCCATTATCTACGTCCCCCACCAGCAAATGGTGGTCTGTTTGTTATGATCAGTGAACTGCCTGGACACGTCCCGTCACCCAGAGCCCACCGCCTACGTCAGGGTCACTCGGTGGTGCACATCCTATGGGTTCAGACAAATGTGTAATGACGTGTGTCCCCCATCAGTGTCACACAGAGCAGTCTCACTGCCCCGAAACCCTCTGGGCCCTGCCTGTGCCCCTGCCGACCCCTGACTTACTGTCCCCGTAGTTGGGCCTTTTCCAGATGTCACAGAGTTGGCATCACACAGCATGTGGCCTCTTCACACTGGCTGCTGTCACTCAGTGGTGTGCATGTAAGGCTCCCCCACATCCTTCATGGCCTGACAGCACATCTCTCTTCAGCCCTGAATACTGTTCCATTGAGTCCGTGCACCCACTGAAGGGCATCTGCGTTGATTCCAAATTTTGGCAATTATGAGTATCAAGGTTATATCCGTGTGCAGGGTTTGTGTGGATGTGTTTCCAGCTGCTCTGGGTAAATACCGAGGAGCGTGACCACAGGATGGTAGGTATGAGCATGTTGAGTCCTGTGGAAACCACCACACCGTCCTCCAAAGTGGCTGTGCCGTCCGTGTCCCCAGCAGCAGGAGGGATAGTCCCCGCTGCCCACGGCCTCGCCGGCATTTGGGTTTGTTAATATTTCAGGTTTTAGCCACACCGATAGGTGTGCAGTGCTACCTCATTGTTTAGCTTGCATTTCTCTAATCGTCTATGGTCTGGAGCATCTTTTAATGCACTTATTTGCTGTCCGTCTGCCTTCTTTGCTGAAGTATTATTCAGTTCTTTTACCCAAGTTTTAATAAGGATGTTCATTTCTGATTGTTGAGCTTTAAGAGTTCTTTACATCTTGGGATGTGTGTGTGTGTGTGTATAACTATATCTGTATATCTCAGGCCTCCCTCTCACAGCAGTCAGACTCTTTTAAACATATAGAAAACAAAATACGACACTCTCCTCTGCTTCAGTCATGCCTAGAGTTCTCATGGCAATTAGAATAAAATTCAGGTGCTCTCTTTATAAAACGTCAAATGTGGGGAGTCCAGCTTGGAGCCTGAGCACCTCACGCATGCTTCATTACATGCAGGTGTTCGCACCACAGAGACAGTAGCTCCTTGAACACCAGGCCCCTGATGTCTCCCAGGATGTGCTCCAAAAGCTTAATGTGTTAATGTAAGGGGTTAATAGTTGGACAAAATGAAGAATAGGTATACATTCTGTACTTTGTACTTAGAAAGCAAAGCCATTATAATAATCTTATAATGAAAAACAAAGTTGAAGCTATATCCCAACATATAGGTACTTTTTTCTTTTTCAATTAAGGCTTTTTGTCAGTAAAGCAAGTTTGTCATTACTATTTTATTAAGGACTTACTGCGTGCCAAGCACCATGAGTGCTCGACGTGATTGAATGCAGTGTATATACATTTTTGCAAAGCAAGAGCGAGTTCAAGTCATACCAAATAGCTTTAAATGACCTACAAATAGTCCAATCATAGAAACACTGAGATTATTTGTAAATTATCTATGTAATACCAACATATGTGTATGCTTGTCTGCATACATGTATGCATGTGTTTGTATTCATATATCATACATTTGTACTTATGTGTGCACATATAACTCTTATACACACATGTTCAAGGAAGTTATATACATACATATATATATGTGCATATATGCGTGTTTGTAAATGTTGAACACATTTCATGAAATGTTCTAGGAGATATGTATTTATCCGCCTAGTCCCTTAACAAATGGGACTCATTTATTATCCCTATTGTCAGAGTAGAGCACATGATATGCTTTGCATTTAGTACTTTGACAAACATCATTTTATTCTAAATCATACTACTGACCTATTGTTAGGAAATCAGTCAGCCAGCTGGCATTGAGTTTCCATTGTGTGCCAGGCACTGTTGTAAGTACTGTGCCTGCATTTGATTTCTGAGTCCTTTAACAAGCCTGCAAAGTACTGTTCACTGTCCCCATTGTACAGATGGGGCTGGAGATGCAGAGATATGAGCCCCAGGCTACACTCCGTGTGGAGTCAGGAGGGAAGCGCCTGTGTGAATGCTGGCCCTGGGTCTGCACTGCGGCGCGGCTCATGTGTGGCTGCTGCCAAGGGCATATTGCCTACATGTCATTTATGAGGGATTTCAGTCAAGGTGTCGGCAAAACTGATGAAGAAAGGTGTGGTCTGAATGGTCTCGTGCACAATCATGTTCAAGCTATGAAGACATTAAAAAATCCAGACTGAAATAAGCCTAAAAAGGAAATTTCAATGTGTGAGATATGAGGCTGTTTAAGCTTGTTTGCTACTATAAGCTTTTGAAAAAACCCCAAAGCTGTTTAGTGCCCCAACTGGCAGATGTGTGGGGACCCCTGAGCAGGGCCTGCTTGTACCAGCCCTCCTGGGGCAGACCGGCAGCAGAGCTGGCAGTGGGCTGGCAGCGTGCGGGACGGCGTGCCGTTCTGGGAAGGTGACGGTCACCGCCGGCCCACAGCCTCTCCCTGTGTCTCAGCACATCCTTTGGGGACTGAGTGTCCCGGCCCTGGAGTCCTGGTGTGCAGCTTCAGATTCTTGTCCGAGATGCCTTCTGGGACAGCCATGCCCTTGTGGGGTCCTGACATGTAAACGACAAGATTTTGTCATTTCCCATCAGAGGCCACCTTCAGTTTCAGGGCTATTCTACTCTGTGCTTTTCTGTCTCTTTTATTTTATCTCATTTCCACATATTCAGTATGGCTTGGTCCAGCATTCTGTGTTTTAATTAGAACTGTGAACTAAGGTTCCCCTGATAAACTTAAGAAAGAAATTTGTGCATTTAAATTTAAAGAAAGGTAAATGCAGGCTTTGTTTTCTTGAGTTTTTGTTTTATGTGTAGCCCCAGAGTATTACAGCACGTTAGTTACCATTATTCACGTTGAATATCTAAGAGACTCTTTGAGGACAGGTGTATCTGTCCATTTGGTTCATGGCCGCATCTCTGTAAATATTTGTACAACAAATGAATATCATGGCCCCTGTCAAAAATTTGAGGAAATTATTTTTCACACTGTTTTTACAACTACTTTTTAAGTTGCTGCAGTGTAACCAGAGTGACTTATGACCATGAGAGTTCTCACCCTATTAGGCTGGCTAGTTGGCCCCTTTCCCTTCTGACAGGAGGCTGAGATGCAGCAGGCCAGGCAGGCCACCGTCTGCTGTCCAGGGCCCGGCCCACCATGCGCATACCTGTGGTCGAAAATGCTTCTGCTGCTGAGTCAGGCACACAGCATTATTAAAATGCAAGTTTATTAAAATGCAAGTTAATCCTGAAAATTGAAATTGTACATGGTTACATATATAGTTTGGAGGAATTAATGTATTAAATACACAACACTTCAAAGACCATTCTGCATATTCTATACATACATTGACTTCTGAGCTAATAATTATTTCAAATGCTTTTTATTGAATGATTAAGATTACTAATTTTATTAAGAAAAACTTTATTGACATCTTCACTTTCATATGACAGTTCTAAACCTATAATTATGCAAAGATAGGAAAATTAACGTAGTGTTGGATATCAGTGCTTACGAGAGCCATGACCTTAGAAAGCCTGCACCTTATGGGCCCTGATAAAATATACAGTGTAAGCAAAACAAATAGCTCTGGTAGAAAACTTTTAGGAATGTTTCAGAAGCAACCAAAAAAGCAGCTTTTTAAAAGAAAGCCATCAGTGATAAAAGTACTATGCAGTCCTTTGATGCAGTTCAGCCTAATGAATGGAATAATGAAACACTAAGATCTTTTACTTTAAATCTACACTGGGGTTAGCAGTACTACTTTCATCCTGTCCAAGGGCTGGTTTGGACTCACTGTGTGTAATTAAAAAATCAGCCATTTTATGTAATTTAAAAAATAGTATGGAACTGAGATTATAGAATTGCAAAAAATTCTGAACAATGTTTGCCAGTATCACTAAGCAGATAAGGTCAGTTGAATATTGTTCTTGTTTTCTCCTTGATCCCGGATTTCATGGATGCTGTTTACCTTTAAGGAGTTGGAGCGTTAGTTCTTTGACAGCTGCAGTTAGTCACCGAAATGTTGTAGGGTCTTGTTCTGTCAGAACATAGAAAGGCTTGTCATAACAACAAAATAACAGGAAGGCCAGGACAGAAAACATGTCAGAGCTCATGAGGGTTTGGGGCACTTGCACCTGAAAAAGACAGTGTGGCAAGAATGAGAGGAGATAGGGCACATCCGGGACCCTGAGGGCATGAGAGTTACCCCTCGATTCATTGGGGAGTCCTGGCGGAGAAGGGGTTGGGGGCTTTAAACCCGTCCAACCTTTTTCTCCTGATACCTCTGAAAAGGTGACCCATCTCAGGTGGGCCCGGGAGTTCCGTCCTAAGAGTTTACCATAAAACTCTGTGAAATGCCCCTTTATTAATCCACCTACTCTTAATCAAATAAACACTAATCATGTGGTTAAAATCTGAGGCCAAAACAAAAATCCAAAGCCAATTTTGTCCTTAAGAATCCATGCCCTCACTCCGGTATTTGTGGAGGGCTTTCTTCATAGAGCGAAGTGGAAATCGGATGGCATGAAATGCTTATGAATGGTCTCCATACAGTGGCTTCCTGCAAAGGCTCTGATTCATTATTTGCCTGAGCCAAAGCAGCCTTGTTCTTCAGCTTCCTGTGGACCAGAACTGAAGCCGGCTCCTGCCTCCCCACCCTGTGAGCACAGATCGTTCACAGCAGGCCCCCAAAAGCATACTTCAACTCTGCGTAAGATGGGAGTCCAGAGCTCAGTATAGGCTGGTTAAATCATTTTGCATATCATGATTTTACAAATCTAGATAAATGCTCCAGAACTAAAGTTGGTAATAAACCCTCACCCTTGTTATGCGGGGGTGGGGAGGGTGAATCTGTTGCTAAAAGAGAAAGACAGGCACGTCCCTGTACAGCTGGTGAGAGAGTACCAGGAGGTTGTGACAAGGGTCTGTAACTTAGGAGGGGGCGAGAGGGCTTTATTTATGGTGGCAATTCTGTCCTTGTGTAAATATCCTTAACAAAGTGGTTTCTGGCTTGCCACTGGCTGAATGAGTCTGCAATAAGTCAGAATAACTCATGGTACAATTAAAAGCCAATATTTCTCAAGTAAAAAGCAAGATAATGTATGTTGTCACAGAAACGTCCGTAACAGAGAGAAAATGTGTCTTGTGCATAGAAACTTTATGGCCTGTGCTTTCAGCCGTGCTGATGGGCTGGGTATTATTTAGGGATTTTTACTGAAACAGCGTCAGCCACGTCAACACTTAATGCTCTTAACCAGTCAGATACCAGGGGGCGGGCGAGGCACACGTTCCCTTGAATTTGTCAAAGTAGAAGATGATTCCATGAACGTTGTTTTCTTTAAGGTGATGGAAAATAATGTATAGTTTCTAAAATAAATCAATCAATAGACACAAGAAAGGGAGATACAGCGAACAGACAGATGAAGTACTTTCTGCCAAGCCAGCCAACCATGCATTTTTTAAAAATACTTAATTTCACTAAATCTGGCCTGGCGATTTATTCACTTATAACTGACACAAAACCTGCTTTATAGCATTTATGTAAACAAAATTTATTCTTTTGCTACATTGTCCAGGTGGGTCAGCATTTTAAAACATTCTTTTAAAAATCATGTCATTATGTATGCAATATTTATAGGTTAGTGTCAGGAGCCCTCATTGATTTAATTCTGAAAACCATGTGGGTGTCACTTGTTTCAGTAATGCTTCTCACACTGTTTCTAGCAGTGGAGGAAATGCAGAGCCAGAGAGACGAAATGTGGGGTGCGGGGATGGAGACTGTGCGCTGGTCAGGCACCTGCTCGTCCACAAAGTGCAAACATTAGGAACAGCCATCTTTCCTGTCTCAGTGATGTTGTGAGGATCCACATAGTGTAGAATTCTATATACAATTAGCATATCCATTGTGAGCAGGGCCTTTTGGGGAGAGCTGGCAGGTCCATAGAGAAGACCCAGGGAATTCTAAGTTAAGGTACTTTTGTTAGGAAGAATGAAGTGTTTTCTTTACCAGTGTCAGCACAGTGGCACTCAGTGCTGTGTGCAGCCTCTGAGTGCAATTCAGCTTTGTCTCTGTGAGTCGTGGGGGACTCACAGTTCTTCCTTCCAGCTGGGAAACAGGCCAGCCCCGGGCACAGGGAGACCGGGCGGGCGGCAGACAGCCAAGGCGCTCCCTCCGTCCCAGCGCCCGCGGCTCCCCGTCATCCTGCTGAAGCTCCGCCGCACTTCTGCTCCGGGCCTTGGTCAGCCTGTGTCACCTGCCTCCCCACACACCTTCCTGTCCGTGTTGTTCCGTGGAGCTGTCTTGTCTGATGTCAGGAAGCGGAAAGCTCCCCACGGAGCATCCAGCCTCGCGTGCCCTGCTTCCTGCGTCCCAAATGTGGGATGCGCTCGCACTCCTCCTCTCCCTAGGCTTTTGTTCTCTTTTCTTTTTTTTTCCCCCTCAAAGTGTTGATGTAGGAAAAGTTAAAAATTATGAATGTAACAAAAGCACTGAGTTTTCTAAAGGGTCCCTTGTGAAACTTATGCATTGATTGATGTCATCTTTTATAGCTACATGTATTGTGTTTGTCTAATACTGCTATATATACATACTGTGTGTGTATGTGTGCATGTGTGTGTGTCTACATATATTTTTATACCACAAGGTAGCATATTCTTTCATTGGCACTCAACTGTTTCAAGTTTTATCGGAAAAAACATGTTCTCCAACTTTCTCTTATTTCCAGCATTTTTTATTAAGAAAAAGGTGTTTTGTGGTTATCAGCCCAATCCCTTAAATCCTTTGGTCACTTAATGGGCTTCACTGACCATCATTCACATGTAAGAGACCTGGAAACTACAGAGAAGAGCGGCAAAGAGGAGTGTCATCCAGAGACCACCCACAGAGGGCCATCCCCCACACCCCCACCGCAGTGGCTTTCAGAGAAAGTGCGTCACCGTGAAGGCTGTGAGGTCCTCGCTAACGCAGTCAGGGAAGGTTTGGTAAAACATGTTCCTTCCCTGGGGGGAGGGAGTGGTATTTCCGCCCCAGGGACCCGCAGGTGGGCAGCTGCCAGGGCACAAGCAGTAGGTCTGTGCTGGGCAGGTGAGGGGGGCTGGATCCTAGAAACCAGGCAGGGTGGCCATACGTGCGCGCGTGCACACACACACACACACACACACACACACACACACACACACACTCACGTTTGTAAGTATATGTCATCAGCTTTGTCAGACACACGCAAGAAAAAACATGGAGACCTCGTGTTTACAAGGAAGGAGCCGAGAGCCTGACGGGGGAAAAGAGGCGCAAACAAGCAGTCAGACCAGGACCCGGGGGTCCCACAGCAAACCAAGTACCATCATCACGGAGGAGGAGGCGGCCACACAGGAGCTGGGCAGGCTCCTGCTGAAGAGGCGGCTCAGAGTCAGCCTCTCCGTCCCTGGGGCCCCGACGCTGAGTCCTTCCTGGCAGAAGCAGAGTTTATAAATTAGTTCTGGAAATTAAAGACAATCAAGTTAATTCTAGAAGCACACTTTTTGGTGAAATGAAATGCCTCTTATGTGAAACGTGCTGTGGGATTGAAATTGAGCTATGGATTGATTTATTAGGCTAAGGGTTTAAAGACTTCAGAAATGACAGTCATGCTTGGAGCTCTAAAGATATTCTGGATAGAGGATAATTTTATTTAAGTCATTAGATAAAACACTGGAATATCTGTATAAATTTTAGATAATTGTTTTATCTTAAAAAGTCCCTAATAGAACTAGATCTAAGGTTTACTTTAAATTAGCAAATCCTTTTCACATTTTAAACCTCAGTGATATTAGCATATGGTACTGGCAAATACTGGCAAACTGGATATGTCTGATTCAATTAAAACAAGCTTGTGTAGAATTTACCCTTTAATTTATTTGTAAATAAGTGAAATGTATTTCTTAATGTCATTTTAAAGAGAAACCTATGTCTTCTCTAGCTAACTGTTCCAGGCTCAGTAAATCAATCAACAAGGTCAGTTTACTGAGTAGCTGACCTCAGGGATGTTGACTCAATGTAGCTGCCCATTTAGAGAAGTGCAGTCCTAGGTCCTGACTTTTTAAGGTTCATTTTAAACATTACTGTTTATATTGCTATATAATACATATTTACATACTATATATATAATATACATAGTTAATTAAATATTAAATGATTAGTATTTAAATATTATTTTCAGGAAATATATATACTCACAGACCCCACATGTTGCATATATTTTCAGCTTATTTGTGCATCGCTTGGAGTCCGTACCAGGAGTATTGAGCTGCTTAGTAAACCAGTGCTACTATTATTCCCGTTGCCACGGTTACACAGCCTTTGCTACAGCTCTTTATTAAGTGGCCACTATTGCTCTAGGCCTTGCCTAAGAGCACGAAGAGACCATCTCCTCTAAAACGTGTGGGCCGTTTCCCTGTGCACTATCAACGCAGTGTGCTGTGAACATGGCATATGTAGAACTCCAGTGTCACACAGAGTGCATGATGTAGATGTGTCTCACCTTCCCAGAGGAAGGGAATGAGGACATCTGGTTTTCTGGTAATCTGTGTCCAAGGTGGCTTTCAATTATTCAGTTCCATTCCAAGTTTCTCAGAAGATACTGAGGCAAATCATATGTAAAGTTTTTCTATGCACATGTTCATTTACCTTGTGAAGACTTTCAACTCCAGATGGAGCATGCAACGTTGTGTGAGCAGTTTCTGCCTCTGCTGCACAATCTCCTGCAGGATTCCCCTGCACCTGCAGCGAGGCTCCTCTGTGCATCTCCAGGTGTGATGGTGCATGTGCCCGCGTGGGTGGCAGAGAAAGCCTGAAATAGGCAGAGGCATCCATTTTGTACAGCAGGATTGGTTTCATGTGGAAGGCCCTTAACATTACGACCAAGCAGAGCCCGGCGCCTTACAGAAAAACTGATGACACCGATTGTGTTTCTTTTCCAGCGGTAATTTGCCCAGGCATTGAAGCCCGGCTCTCAGAGCATGTCACCTGGAGACTGGTCTCAGGATCGCTGAACGAGTTTGGGGCTCAGGTCCTGCTGAGCTGCAGCCCCGGTTATTACCTGGAGGGCCCCAGGCTCGTGCGGTGCCAGGCTAATGGGACCTGGAGCGCAGGCGCTGAGAGGCCGCGGTGCAGAGGTGAGTGCCCCGCGCCTGCCCCGCGCCACAGCCTTTCTAAATACTGACATCACTCCGTCTGCCTGTGAAGCACTATAATCTGTCAATCCTAGAGATTAACAATATAAGCCAGCGGCATTTATTTTCATTCTAGTGATGAATATGTATTTTTATGTGACATACTGCTGGAATAAATGCTAAATGTTGTTTTCCTTATTAATTGCATTTTATGAACTTTAAAAGATGAGAATACTCAAATACTTCAAATCTGCTCAAAAACAAATCCAGGCCTATGTTTACAAAGATAACTCTTATCCCATGTACTGACTATTCATTCTGCTCTAATTAGGATCTGGGAAAATAGCATTTATGCTGAAGATACTGTGTTTGCACATAATGACTGTCTTGAAAAGGAAGATGATTATTTTCGTAGGTACAAGATAAGCAGTTAAGCCCTTGAGTAGGTTTCATAATAAATATGAATAAAAAAAATAGAACAATGTTAGTATTGCTCTGAGCACTACTGGATTCAGGCATATTTACTAGACAGTCCTTATTCACACAAAATTATCATGCACAGAAGTAGCCAGTGTCAAATTTATACAGTACACAGCTTAGTCAGAATAAACCAAACTGAACATGGAAAAAGGACAACGGAATTAATGCCTCACTGTCTTCCTTAATCTCAAGTCCAGCTCTTAGTAGGACAGCTGGTATTTAAATGTGTAAAAGGTCTTTACCAGGAATACGGGTAAATTGGGGGGTGACCTTCAGGAGCTCACAGTCTCCGTAGTCACAGTGGACAGCCCCCTGCAGCCCCGACAGCCCTGCCTGAAGTCTGTTTTCCGGGTCATGTTCATGGTTCCCTCGTCCTTCTCTGTGGTCTATGGTTGACTAATTATCTGGTCACTGAATCCGTACCACGTATCCTCTTCATGAGACTGTTGATTCAGAGACTCAGTCATTCAGGTCAGCAAGGAAAGCGGAGGAGAAGGAATGAGGAGCCTTCACCTTCTGCCTGATGTGGACTTGCCCGAAGTGGAATCAGGATCTTAAGCACAGGCACACGATAACTTCTCGGGGACGGGGTCCACACAGGGCTTCTGCAGCATGACTTGTCTGGGTCAGGGCATTTGCTATATGCAGCCTTTTACACAAATGACTCAGGTCTTCATTCCGGAAGGGGCAAAGCTTGCAAGAGAGGCTTCCATTTACAAGAACATTTGCAAAAGCCAGGGTTTCCTGGCTCTTGAACCACACTTACTAGCAGCAAGGTCCCGCCCTCATTTGGGGGAGGAAAGCCAGTCAGGGTCTGCGGTGCAGGAGTTGTGTGTCTGCATCATCGTTCTGAGATGCTAAAAAGTCTGCTTTCCTGACTCTGATATAATAGACCTTACTCTGGTGGTTCCCATGCTGAGCTTGGTCAGGGTCAGCCACCATAAAGCCATGTCTCTGGACTTACCTTCAGCCATCTCGGAACATTGAGTGTTTAGTAAATTGTCAGCTGTTTGTTGACTCACAGCGTGCGTTGTGAGGTGTATCACACTGTATTATTTATCTCTTTCAAAGGTCACTGTGGACAAGTGCCTTTTCCAGAATCAGTGGGTTCCACTGAAATCATTATTTGCTTTCTTGGTTTTGGGTTATTATCAGTGTTGGTAGTTTAGATGGTCACATTTTAGGCAGGGAAAGTCCCTTTTACCTTCTTCATCCTGTACTTCCTACATCTTTGAAATTGTCCTTTTTTATTCATAAGGACAGAATGCTTTATGCTCATCCTGCGTTTTCCTTACCAGAACATGGGATCAGCTCTTTTTCAAGGAGCCTGGTGAACCTTTGGTGGAAAACAGTAATAGAGGCCAAAGTCTGTGCCTGGGGGTGTGCTTGTTGGTTGTATAATCAATGGAGTAGGGAAATTGCATCTATCGTTACTTTTTTTTTTTTTTTTAATTTTTTATGGTCATTTTTTATTTTATGAATCACAAAAGAAAACTGTCCTCTTATCATTTTGGTACTCAAATTTTGATTCTCATCTTTATTACCAACTTTAGCCATAACACTTAACTCAGAATATTTTGGGCCATTAATAAAAATAGTATTCTCAAAGGCAAAGATTTTCTAAAACTGAATATAACTATATGTTCCTATCATTACTTTTGTGACTAAACAGAAAAGTTTCTGTTTGTTATCCCCCCCGCCAAAGACTTGATGTTCATATTTTCAATTAATTTCTATCTCTCTAATGATTTTTTTTTAATATTGCACTAACAAGAGAGCTTATCAAAGATGTTTTACTCTTTTTAGGAACGCTGATGTGTCACACTGGGTATTGCAGGGCCTAACATTGTGTTCATGTTTTGGCGCTGTCTGAAATCTTAGGAGACACCGTCTCCACCTCCCCGAATTCTCTCTTTGGCTTCAGTGTCCTGCAAACTAGTCTGTAAACTGCGCCAATGTTACTCTGTAAGCCCTGTGGAGTATGTCCTAGCCTCTTTGACAGGAGGGCTTTCCATCTCGGGAATCTTACAGCTTTGAAATGTCGAGGACTGTATCAGTTTGCTATTGCTATGTAATTAACACAAACTTGGTACCCTAAGATATCACAGATTTGTTATCTCACAGTTCTGGAGGCAGATGTTTGGCTCAGGTTAGTGGGGTCCTCTGCTCAGGGGTCTCACAAGGTGGAAGTCAAGGTGTTGGCTGGGCTGCGTCCTCACCAGGAGGCCCTGCTGGGGAAGGATGCGTGTTGGTGGAATCCCAGCCCTTGCAGCCTGTGAATGAGGACTTCACACAGTTAATGGTTGTGGATGGAGAGTGTCTCGGCTCCTGGGGACCATGCGTAGCTCTTTGCTGTGCACTGCCCGCCCCCAGGCCCTCTCCTGATACAAAGGGAGGACTCAGTCCTCATGAGGTCAGTCCCACTCAAATAATCCCATTTTTTTGTTAACTCAAAGTTAAATTATTTGTAACCTAATCACAGTTCTGCCCACCCCCAGGGAGATGATTTTATACCAGCGACAGGAATCATAAGGGGCCGTCTCAAACTTTGCCTCCCACTAGACCTTTTCAAAACGTGTATTGTACTATTCATTAAAACTGAGAGTTGGTTTAATGTATTTATAGTAATTCATTTAAATTAAAACTGAGAAGAAATTTGAATATTCATTCATGTATTAAAAATAATAAGATAATTACATCTTACCATTAATAACATTTTTATGAACAGTACTGACTCTTTTCCAAATCAAACTGAAATTAGTAAGAATAGTGTCATTGGTTTCAAAATATTGTAAATCCCTTTCATGTTTCATTCAGAGGAGGACAACTGAGTCTCATATAAGCTTTTGCACTAACATTGTACAATGTGTTTGGCTGAAAGAAAATTAGGCTGTGATGTAGAAGGAAAAGGAAATGCTTTAGAGGCACCCAGGAGCTCTTGGGACCATGTTCTGAGAAAAAGTATTTCAGAAAAATACTACAAAGTACAAAGTTTTAGGGTTTCTAAGATACGCTTTCACACAGTGATAGACAAAGCCCTGGAAGGGACAACACAGATGCAGGTGTTAGACTGTGGTCCAAAATTTCCCTTTAACCTTTATCTTCATGGGGGCTTGTGTCATTATACATGTATTTTTCACAATCAGCTTTAGTTCAGTATTCAATATTATTACTTTTATTTATTTAGGACAAATAATTACTACCTTATTATAATACCCTCTACTTTCTCAAAAGTCAGTTAATAATAACTGAAAAAACAGAGCCAATTTAAATGTTGAAAATTGTTAAAGACCTTTCAAACTTTGCCCCCCAAAACTAAAGAGAAAAAAAATTTATATCCTTAAGAAGTATATGCAGTATTTTCTGGGTTCTACCAAAAATAAAAGTAAAACTGTATATTAGTTCATTTGTGTTGTAATACATTTTTATTTAATTTTATATTTAAATTACATGTATCTCCCATGCCCCTAGCTTGCCAACACCTGCACAGGCAAACACAATTTGACCCCTGGTTATAGGGTGTTTTGCAATTAAATAAGTGCATGATAACCCCAGGAAGTTGAAATGCTATTTCATTTCTTAATTAAAATTAGTTAAAATGACACATTTTGTGAGCCCAGCCAGCCCTCTGTGGGAGCTCTTCCACAGGAGAAACACCAGGTCCCTTTCTATGTTTCACTGAGCCAGTAGAATCTTCCAGGTGTTCCTCATCCAGATCATTGGGATAGCCGAGGACTGCCATTTATTTTGGTGTCATGTGTGCCTATGGCTCCTCTTAAAACGACCTGTCCACAGGGCCACCTGGGCCGTAACTGTTGTATCTGTCTGTCTGCCCAGAGGCTGGCAGTGTCAGGATCCCCCATTCTCTTGCCACTTAGCTGCACAGGAAGAGAGAGCTGCCTGCTAAGCACGTCCCGGCCAGCCGTGAAATCAGCCGGGGTCATCCCCTTTTGGAAGAGCTTGTGTTCCTGTAAGTCCAAGTTGTGTGAACAAGTCCTTGGGCAGAGCCCGCGTGTCCAGGGGTGAAGAACAGGAGGACTTAGCCTCACCTCAAAGCTGTTGGCGTGGCAGTCGCCCTCGGGGAGAGCTGACCACCAGGGGCAAGCGCCACAGCGACAGGGACGCGGGGGGGAGATGGCACACCTGGGCAGCCCACACGCCTCCCTGGCACAGGGCCCCAGTAAAGTGGGAGGCTGCTGCTTTTTCCTTGGTACATGTCTTCATTGTTTGACCTGCTTTAAAAAATAAGAAAAATGCTTATCACAGAAATCCACGAATCAAAAAGAAATGATCTTGGTATTTTGAACTTTATACACAGAGACACAGGGAGCTACACTGGAATTTGGTTATATCCTGGACATGCTAAGACTGGTGCCTGCATTCTAGAAGTTTCCTCTTTCCTAAGTGCTGATTTAAGAGTTAGACTGGTCAAACTGTTGGTCACAGATGACCTTCTGTTTGTAAGTGGAGGTGAGCCACATTGATCATTAAACATTTGGGGGTCTTGCCCCATCAGCCAGGCATTTCTTCTTCATCACGGGAGGCCATACAGTGGGCATTCTCACCCCACTGCGAGTGGGGTGCATGTTGGTCATCACTTAGAATGACCTGAAGCCGGAAGCTCTTCCTAACATGTTCACAAGTAAATGTCCGTCCTGCACTGAATAACTTCTCATCCAGGGCAGCAGACCTAATGTCTGACCATTCCCTTTGACCAAGACCTTTTGGACTTACATCCAGGCACCACAGCCCATCCTCTGGGCCTAATAAAGCAGTTCCAGACTCTGGTCTACACGGAGTGCCTGCATATACTTCACAACAACAACCATGTGTCCTTTAACCCTTTCCTCACAGCAGGCCTGTTCTCCCCTCACATGCATGCCATGTCACATGCTCCCTGCTCACAGGCATCTGTAGGTGTGCAGGTGCTCCAGCTGGGACATAATTTCAAAGAACCTGCTCTTGACCTCAGACAGATTAGGCACAGTCACAAAATAATACCATACTCCTGACAGGAATGCTGGCCTTACGGGTATGACAAATGACATATCACACTATGTTGTGTTTGTTTCTTTTTCAAAGTAGAGGATTTCAACATGAACACAACTAAAATTGAGGGAAAGAAGAATGAGGCTTCCAGGGGACAGGGGAAAATGGCTTGTAATCCACAGTAATAGTGAGAAAATACTGAATCAACTGAAAATCAAGGCAGATCTGGGCATCCTCTGTGTGCAAGGTACACCCCAAGAATTTGGGAGGCATTTTAGGCTGTGAACATGAGTACACTTTTTTTTTTGCTATTATTAATATACAATTACATGAGCAACATTATGGTTACTAGACTCCCCCTATTATCAAGTCCCCCCGACCAACCCCATTGCAGTCACTGTCCATCAACGTAGAAGGATGTTATAGCATCACTACTTGTCTTCTCTGTGTTGTACTGCCTTCCCGTATCCCCCCACCCCACCCCCACACCAGCTACATTATGTGTGCTAATTATAATAGCCCTTTTTCCCCCTTATCCCTCCCTTCCCACCCATCTTCCCCAGCCCCTTTCCCTTTGGTAACTATTAGTCCGTTCTTGGGTTCTGTGAGTCTGCTACTGTTTTGTTCCTTCAGTTTTTTTCTTTGTTCTTATACTCCACAGATAAGTGAAATCATTTGGTACTTGTCTTTCTCTGCCTGGCTTATTTCACTGAGCATAATACCCTCTAGCTCCATCCATGTTGTTGCAAATGGTATGAGTACATTTTTAATGGAGTGAAAATAGCAATGAATCTGTTAGTGAACTTGAGGGGGTAACATGGAAATAGGCTTTCCCTCAGACGTTTACAAAGGGGTTTTTTGTTTTTATTTTATAGTGGTGGGAGCCCTGCCTTCCAGTGAGGGTAGCTTTCCCAGATCAGCTCTCCTCAGTAACGATTTGGGTTTACTGCCAGCCAGCACTGTGTGTGAGACCCCATTATCCAGCTGCTGAGAAGCTAAACTTTACAGTCTAGTGATCCTTAGTGGAGGACAAACCAAAAAAATGTTTTGCCACCAGGATATTTTTAACAGAGGTTGAAGGAACAGAGCAGAGGCAGAAGCTGGGTGAGCCTCTCTGCTGGCCCATAACGGTGCCTGAAGGCCCTGAGGGCGGTGTGCTCAGATCTCACTGCCGTTTGACTCAGTTCTGACTAACGCTGAAGTCTCAACACTCCAAGTACCCTAAATGGCTACAAATGGATCTTTAAATATGGTAGCTCAGGGTGAAGTTCATACTATGTTTGGGAAAAGGCTTAGTGAAAAGTTCATAACAAACTGTAAAATATTTAAATCCTACTGGAATTACTGACATTTGGGAGGGCAAACATGTTAGCGATATTACTAAAGGCACAAGATACAACCCTACGAGCTCAGTGATCCCAGAAACTAGTAAGTCATGGAGACTCTCCACAACAGAAGTGTCCTGATCATGACACTGTGGAGGTGATCTCTCTAAATCTCTGGGGCCGGGAGGGGCTACCCCCCAGAACACACATCACACAGCTCCATCTGTTCATTTGAAACAGAACAAGGGCTGGCACATTCTGGAGTAAAATCAGCCTGTTTCACAAGACTGGTCTAAGTGGTTCTTGCTTCATATTCTCCTTCACTTGAATTATTGGAAAGGTTTTCACTGAGTCACTTTTGATTCAGTTCCTGATGTGGGTCCTGAGATGGCCCTCCCTTTAGCTAACCCTGAGCCCCAACCACGGGTGATGGTGACGCACAGCTCTGAGCACGTAGACGGGGTCCCCCTTGGAATGCAGTGCTCGGCTCTCCGTGGCAGGTGCCAGCACCCCTCGAGAGACGACTGGCAAACTGTCCAGCAGCGTGGCTAGTACCCAGCAAAGATGGGGGTGGGCCTGGGAGCTGCCGCCAGAGTCCAGGCTCCTAATCCCTGTGTTACTGCCTCTTACCGGTTAACTATTCATAAGGACTCAGTAATTTTTAGCTACTTGCAGGCTTTGCCCAGAGCCTCGCACATGAGAACTCACCTTGACCTTTACCCTTTATCGCTGCTCTCGGATTGGGTGTCAAACTCTTGAACCCTCACCTGCCTAAAAGACATGCGAGCCTCTGATGAGTGGCTGGTCTCGATGGCTTTCTGATTTCTTCCTCCCCTGAGATTCTCCTGATTTTTGTGCCCAAACATTTATACATGTGGAAGGCACGGAGCTGTGTGGCGTGGACATGTCTCCCAAAGTGATGTCGCCTTGGGGTGGAGGCAGCCACTCTCGTAGTTATGCTAAGTCAGCAGCTGTAAGTGGGGGACCTGCGGTCTCCCAGTGAACAAACACTGCAAGTCCAGGTTTTATATATTTCAATTTTCAGAAAGCTGCACCGTCCTGTACAGTCAGCATCTATGGTGTTAATGAGCCCAGTGAGTCCCAGGAAATGAGGGACGAGGGAACTCAGGCCTGCTGTTGGCATGGGCATCCCGGGTTTAAATCCCACGCCTCTTGCACCAGCTGACCGCCTTTGAGAAAGGCCGTTCACACTTCGTACCTCCTGCGGGCCCACGTCCATGTCCTGTAACCACGATATGGTTCTCCTGTTGACACAGGCAGAGAGGCAGACAGCCAGCCAACTTTTGGGTTGGGTGCTTGTGTGCGAACACGGCCTGTGTGCTTTTCAGGACCTGCTCTAATCCTTCTAGTTTTCATTTCAAGGCTACGAGAATGGGAAAGCCCAACCTCTGAGACGGTCGCCTGCCTAGACCCCTGCACTCTTGGTGGGAAATAGGACTGAAGATTTTGTCATTTTTCAGCAGAGGAGTGACCTGCAGGCTTGGAATGATACTAACTGTTTTTCTGTCTAGTTATCTCGTGTGGGAGCTTGTCCTTTCCACCAAATGGTAACAAGATTGGAACATTGACAGTCTACGGAGCCACAGCCATATTCACGTGTAACACGGGCTACACACTCGTGGGCTCTCAAGTCAGAGAATGCTTAGCAAATGGACTCTGGAGTGGCACCGAGACACGATGTCTGGGTAAGTCAAGTCTGTTGTGTGGCACGTACTTGACTCTGACAAACCTTAGGAGTAATGTACAACTGGGCAAGCCGATGGCTCCTTGCTCTAAGTGCTCGACAGTATTACTAATCCTGTCTGGCTTTTCACACTGTACTTTGCAGCAATATGCTTTCTTCTTTAAGGCTCTGAAGGGATATTTTTTTTAATCTGAGCAATAAGAAGGTCACATATTGCCTTAACTGATATAAGACTATTAACAGAATGGTGAAGATATTGCTCACTTAAATGACATCGTGATTTTAGGACACAGAAAAATGAAATTTAAAAATATTACACATATTATTATTCTTTAATATAGAACTGTATCAAGATAAAATGACATTGGTGTCAGTCAACATAAGCATAATGAGTTACTTAAAATGGAGTGTGTACACATTAACTTGTTCTTTCTTCCCAAAGATTAAAATTCTGCATGATGATTTTTAAAAAGTAAGTTGAAGACATTTCCAGTGAAAAATCTTCTTAATAAGTGTATGGAGATTGTTGAATAAGCCACTTAAAACACAGTGCTTGCTAATGCCCCTTTAAGCCTCCAGGTCATTTGTAAAATACACTAACTGCCTTTCGTCCTCTTGAACTCTTTCTGTGATATCAAAAATTTTGTAATCTTTTAAAAGCCATAGCAGCTGTAATGTTTAAGCCACTTCTGACCCCCCCTGGGCTAGCATCAGTGTGAGGACTAAGCCAGTACCAGGAATTTTGAGTAGTAACAACCTGTTCTTTTCCAGTTGAGAGAATTTGAAAAACACTCAGGAGAATGTGAAAAAACAGTATAAAGGAAGGTAGTCATTCCAGAGAAAACCAGCCGAAGAAGGGGGTTCTTGCTCAGACCCATGAAGTGGCATCCACTGCCTTTAAATTACTGTGGCACATGCACGAATCCAGGTATGCAGTCCCTACGGACCGCAGTACCTGTATGTTCAGAGTAGGCATATAGGTCTCAGCAGACTAGGAAATTCCCTAGAGTATGTGAGTTACTTCACGTTGAGAATCTCTAGTGCTTCTGAGCCTTGCTCTGCATTCCTAATGTTCTTAGGCAATTGTCTGGCCATTCAGCAGCGCTGTCCTTAGGCAGCTATGGTTTATGGTAAGTATCCCCTGTCAACACCAGTGACCTTGGCACATGCAGGACGGAGCCAGGTGAGCCAGGAACCTCCATCTCTGCTGTTTGCTGTAAGGAAGGAAAGTCACGATATTCACTTGATTGGTGCCTTCTTGCTTACAGGCCCTTACTTACCGGGCCTCGCTCTGTGGGGCGTGGGAAAGGCAGTGAGCATAGCTTTGGGGCGTAGGAGTAGCATATTCAGTCTATGTAACTGTTTAGTCATGGTCTTGAGTCCCCTTGATCCCAAATGAACCTTTTGCTAACTCGCGGCCTCCTTCTGACTGGAAGGAGAAAGGATGAGAACATACTGAATAGCTGGCTGGGTGAGGGTGCCCAGAAGTGAGGCCTCAGTGGGGCCCCGTACATCTCAGAGGTCTTTGGAAGAGGGTGTGCTCAGAAGGAATTTAAACTGAAGATAAAAAAGGAAGAAAATGTCCAGATTATAATATATAAAACATTAGTGTTGTAGAGCTTGGATACAGCATGTAAGGAATCATAAAACCTGGGAGACACCGAATATCAAAACAAAATCAGAAAAGGATTAGAAATGACCCAACCACATGTGTTTATAAACCAGTGAGTAGAAAATGGGTAATAAATTCAGTGTAAGGCTTTTAAAAGTTAGGAATTTAGTTTCACAGCTACCACTGGGACTCAAAGGTCTATAGTTCATAATACACAGAATATGGCAATGAAGGGTATGTCTTTTCCTGAATGACAGGTCACTGAGGGGCAGAGAGCATAATAAGAATATGTGTCCATGGGCCCCATGAAGTCGTGTGGGAGTGTAGCTCTGGGAGGAGGGGCTCCCCGCCTTGGACAAGTCCTCGGTGAATTCCCAGTGAGACCGAGGAAGGACAGGGCAAGAAGCAGGGAAGGAAAGGGTCTGTTCTCATGGCTCAGCCTCTCCTTGGGCGCTGATCACCCTCTCGGGACCCCCTCGTGCATGGCTTCCAAGCCCCCAGCTCCTCTGGCTGCTTTCGCTGTTCCAAGCCCCGGCTGCTCTTCTCTCTCTCCCCGCTTGCCCTTGGCCATGCTGCTGTGCCAGGCAGAACTCCATGGGCATGTTACCAGTGACTGGTGGGCGCCTGACCGATTACATACCAGAAATGGAGGGGAGGAGAGAATGGATGGTTCCTCTCCACCCCCGCCCTGGGCCAGCAAACCCATGAGTGGCCAGTAGCTCTGCTGCCAGTAAACAGCCCATAAATGGGTAAAGAGGCCTTATGAAGGCCAGGCAGGAATCCCAGTCAGAAAGTTCCATTTTCCCCTGAGGGAGGTGGGCTGGGGCAGTAATCCCATGGAGGGCCAGGAGCACCGTCAGAGTGGGGACGTCTGAATCTGCCACAGATACTTGATGGCATAGATACGCGGGCCTTCCTGACCCAGCAATTAACTAGATGCCTTATCTGGATACAGCAATTTGAATGATGTCACTCACTGATGACTAAAAGTGTACAAGACATTTTGCCTTATGGGTCCTCATCAGAACATACGAGAACTGCTTATTACTCCTATTTACAGAGAAGACAAAGCAAGAGCAGCTGCGTGATTTGCTCCACAGGGTGAAGCAGCCACTGTCAGAGCGGCACTGAAGCCTGGGCACGTCCCAGCCCTCGGGCACGGACCTCGGTGTCTGAGCCGGTTCTGGGCCCTGTTGCAGGGACTGTCTCTCAGAAGGAGGAGAGCACCAAAGAGGCTGTGTCCTGGGTCCCGTCTGGTGGGATGAGCCGGGGGCTAGGCCCCAACCAGCCCCAGGCGTGCGTGGGCGTGGGGGTCTGGCCTGGGCTGACCCTGCCCTTCGTCCTGCACGGCTCCCAGGCCTCCTGCTGACCGGTCTTCCACTTCTTCCCACTGAGATTATTCCTTTGTCCATTTCCATGGTTACGGAGCTCTTGAAAATCTAGGTTTCTGCCTAGAAAGATGACCTTGGGTGACCTTCAGGCTCACCAGGACCCTGTGAGAGTGACCTGGATAGTCATGCAGGGAATGACTGATGATGGAGGTGGTCAGTGGGGATATTTTAATTCAGAAAGCTTCTATTTAATCCAGTGGCTTCCGGACTAAAAGAAACACCCTTCCATAAAACAAAACAGCCCCAAAACTTTGACTTTGAGAAACAGTTTGCCTCCAGGCGGAGAAAATGGGAAACTACACTGAGAAACAGACAGTTACACCAAATGTTCTTCAATAAAGCCAGTTTGTAAGCAAAGCAACTTCCCTAGGACATATTTAAGGAAACAATACAGCAAAAAGAGAGTGTCGTGAGGGATAGATCCTCAAATAGCTTGGGCCAAGAAGAAGGAAGGACTGTGTAAATTTTGTCTGAGGGAAGTAAATGCACTCACTGAGGTCGGTATTAAAATAGTGGATGACAGAAATATGGCCGAAAGGCTCAGCTTCATCTTCATTTTTGTCTCTTCTGTCAGAAGAATTATTATGGCAATACAAAAGTTAGAGCACTCTTTTATTTCAGAAACTGGAACGCCAGGGAAGAGGAGTCTATCAAAGAGAACTTCAGCGGCCTGGAGAATTCCCCCTGAGCCAGCAGGCGGCCCTGGGAGGCACGCGGGCCGCTGGCAGGGCCCCGAGACTCGGTTGAGAGGGAGGGCTCTGCAGTTAGACTAACACCGGTGTGATTTTTCACACAAACAGGCAAGGAGTGGGAAACTGTTAGAGCTGTGGATTTGACAACTGAGTGATTCGCCAGAGCAGAAAGTCAAGCTTACCATTGTAAGATCTTTGATGATAACACGTTTATGAAGAGTTAACATAGTTTCACAAAATAACATGCAAATCTAGACCATCTTAGATGTTATTCCTGGATGGGCATTTAGAAATGCTCTTTAGAAATGGTGTTTCTGAATTTTCAGCAAGATGTATATCAAGATATTTCACAGTAACTCTTATAGTCAGGAAAGTAGAATATGGGCTTGTTTAAGTCTTACAAAGCCTGTACACGAATGGTGCTGAGAATTGGGTCGGTGTGATCTGGGAAGGAAGCTTCTGTCCCTCACACTAGTCTTTTCGGAACTCTTCATTCATATTTACAACAGGGGCATAATCACACCAGCTGAAAGAGCAAAAATCAACATTAATGACAGATTTGGAGACTCTTCAATTTGAAGTAAAGACCAAATATATAAGGAAAAAACAAAAATAACAAAATTTCACTGTAAGTGAAAGTTAAAATACAGTAACTTCAAATGTACATGTGAGAAGATCACACAAGCGTAGCAGGCACCGGAGGCCGTGGTTTCTGCTGGCGGATGGCTCACACGCCGGGGACTCTGACACTGACACTGGCCCTGGCCTGGCTGCAGGAAGGATGTCCATCGCGGCTTTGCGCTGAGTCGTGCCTACCCAGGATGATGGTTTCAGTTCAGTTCTGTTACGTAGGCCGGCGAGGGATTGGTGTGTACCTGTGGTGATGGATTGGGCACCATGAGAGTTGAGGACTGCTTGGAAATTTGTGATCATCAGCTTGGCTGGAAGACAAACTAGGAAGTAATTAATAGCTGTTTTCGCATATTTAAAACACTATTAGGTGAAAGACAGAATAACCAGATGTTAAATCGCATCACATATAAGCACCAGCCCTGATTGATGGCCAGCACCAAACATGAAGACCTGTGCTGAGATCCCTGAGTCTTAATCGGTGCTCAGTTGGTGGAATAAGAAAGGGAGGAAAACGACAGAGTTCCGGGAAGATGGCGGTGTGAACGGAACGACAGAATTTTCCTCCCAACATTATATTTACCCACGAAAACACAGCAAACGCAACTGTTCCTAAAAGAGAGACCAGAACAAACAGGAAAGCGCACACAGTGCAGAAACACCTGAGAGGACTCGGCAGCGGGCCAGGCAGGTAAGAAACGGAACCGCGAACCGCGACCTGACAGAACCCGAGCACTCCCCACCCCAGCGCACCGGCGGGAGGAGAGGAATCAGAGCCGGGAGGGAGTGGAAGTGCAGGCCCAGGAGATAACCAGCCCCGGACCGGCCCCGAGAACGCGGGCACACAAAGCGCGGAGTGGCGAAGGTTGGAGAGACGAAGGGCGCACAGTCACAGCAGGAATATGCCTGCTTGCTCGCGGCTAGCTCAGGGAAGGAGAAGAGAGAAGAAAAAAAAAAAAGGAGAAAAGCGCGCACTTTGTTTTTCAGCGGTGTTAAAGAGACAGGAGTGCAGCAGAGAACCTCCATTCATTCTCATCCTGGCCACAGCTTTAAAAGGCCGTGTGGAGCAACACAACCATGGCTCTGGAATAGTGGAGCAACAGCGCCACCTACAGCATTCACACAGAAACCACCACCGGTGGGTGGTTTTCTTTTTTCTTTTTTCTTTTAGGTGTTGCTGCTTTTTCTTTTTCTTTCCTTTCTTTTCCTTCTTTTCTCTCTCTTTTTACTTTTTTTATTATTAGTAGAATTTTTTTTCTTTTCTCTCCTTTCTTCTCTTTCCTTTTTAAAGTCACAAAGAACCCAACTGACATACGTGACAACTACCAACAACCAATTCTATAGTCATGAGAAGACAGAAGAATATGATACAGACAAAGCTTCAGACAAACACCACCCCAGAGAGAGAATCTGAAGGAATGGATATGCACAGTCATCCTGAAAAAGAATTCAGAATAAAAGTCATAGCCATGCTGACGGATCTACAGGAAAATGTGCAAGAGCTGAGGGAGAAAGTGAGGGAAGTGAGGAAAAACAATGCAGAAATGAGACAAGCCATCGACAGGCTCAACAGCAGATTGAATCAGGTTCAAGACACGATCAAGGAATTACAAGACAGGGAACAGGAATACAAAGAAGGTGAGGCAGAGACAGATAAAAGGATCTCTAAGAATGAAAGAATATTAAGAGAACTGTGTGACCAATCCAAACGGAGCAATATTCGCATTATAGGAGTACCAGAGGAAGAAGAGAGAGAAAAAGGATAGAAAGAGTCTTTGAAGAAATAATTGCTGAAAACTTTCCCACGCTGGGGAAGGAAATAGTCTCACAGTCCACGGAAGCCCACAGATCTCCCAACACAAGGGACCCAAAGAAGACAACACCAAAACACATAATAATTAAGATGGCAAAGATCAAAGATAAAGACAGAGTATTAAAGGCAGCTAGAGAGAGAAAAAAGATCACCTACAAAGGAAAACCCATCAGACTGTCATCAGACTTCTCAACAGAAACCTTACAGGCCAGAAGAGAATGGCATGATATATTTAACGAAATGAAACAGAAGGGCCTCGAACCAAAAATATTGTATCCAGCACGATTATCATTTAAATATGACGGAGGGATTAAACAATTTCAAGACAAAAGAAAGTTGAGAGAGTTTGCCTCCCATAAACCACCACTACAGGATATCTTAAACGGACTGCTCTAGAGGGAAACAACCCTAAGGCTAAATAGATGTCACCGGAGAAAATAAAATCATAGCAAAGCAAGCAGACCATCCAAATACTAACTAAAGGCAAAGAATAAAACACCTAATATATAAAGAAAGGAGGAGGAAGAATAGGAAGGGAGAGATAAAGAAACATCAGACGGCGTTCACAATAACTTAACAAGAAAGTTAAGTTAGATTTTCATATAGTAAAGAAGCAACCCTTGAACCTTTGGTAACCACGAATCTAAAGCCAGCAATGGCAATAAGTACATATCTATCAATAATCACCCTAAATGTAAATGGACTGAATGCACCAATCAAAAGACACAGAGTAACAGAGTGGATAAAAAAGCAAGACCCATCTATATGCTGCTTACAAGAGACTCACCTCAAACCCAAATATATACACAGACTAAAAGTGAAGGGATGGAAAAAGATATTTCATGCAAACAACAAAGTGAAAAAAGCAGGTGTTGCAGTACTTGTATCAGATAAAATAGACTTCAAAATGAAGAAAGTAGCAAGAGATAAAGAAGGACATTACATAATGATAAAGGGGTCAGTCCAACAAGAAGATATAACCATTATAAACCCAATGGAGTATTACTCAGCCATAAGAAAAAAACAAATCCTACCATTTGCAACAACATGGATGGAGCTAGAGGGTATTATGCTCAGTGAAATAAGCCAAGCCGAAAAAGACAAGTATCCAATGATTTCACTCATCTGTGGAGTATAAGAACAAAAAAAAAACTGAAGGAACAGAACAGCAGCAGACTCACAGAACCCAAGAACGGACTAATAGTTACCAAAGGGAAAGGGACTGGGGAAGAAGGGTGGGAAGGGAGGGATAAGAGGGTAAAAGGGGCATTACGATTAGCAGACGTAAGGTAGGGGGGGCATGGGGAGGGCTGTACAACTCAGAGAAGACAAGTAGTGATTCTCATCTCACTACGCTGTATTAGGGTTGGTGGGGGGGGACCTGATGAAGGGGGTAGTTTAATCACCATAATAGTGCACATGTACTTGTAGGTTAAAGATACCAAAATAAATTGTAAAAAAAAAAAAAAAAAGGAAAACAAAAATGACATCAATTACATTCAACTGCCAAGGGCGAGGCCCATGGTTACCAGCGACATTGGTGATGCACACTTCCATTCACTGGCTTGTGCCAGCAGACACTGAGTACAGAGGAAGTCTTCAGACTCAGTGTAAGAAGTATCCCCCCTCATTTATTTTTAGCGTGTAGATCTGTCTAAAAACACAATGACAAGTTCATGCCAAAGGAGGCTGGTCCCCCAATAGGTTCGCCCATAGGGTTCCACTGGACTTTGAGCTTTGTTGAGTCGTATGTCCACCGTGCTTTCCATCACAAAGCAAAATACTTTGACAAAAGCATTTTTCACATGTGGGTGAGCTATCTGGTTCATTTTCAGGGTTACTGGAAAAAGTACTTTCACCTGAGATTGCATGTGAAGCGTGGATCACATTTCTAGTTGTGGTGCTGTTTGCAGTGACTTCCAGCAGGGAGGGACATGCCACTCCTGGATGACCCTCACAGCAGACATGTCTAAGCACATGCGCGGGTGGCGCTTTCCCAGTGTGAGTCTTGTGATCATTAACTGCAGGAGAGCAGTACTGAAGGAGGTGAAGGGTGATTTCCAGAGCTGACTCTGTGCTGAATCGGAGGTCCTAGTCTGAATTCTAAGCCAGAACCTTTGAGACAGGGTGGAGCAGGGAAAGCTGGACACCGCTGTGCACAGACATTGTTAGAGCTAAACTTCAGGCAAAGGAATGCATCTGTGCATCAGAGCACATTTTCATAAAGTTCAGCCCACACATAATCAAAGCTGTCATTCCTGTATTACTACTGCAATGTCCCCAGCGTTCTGGGAATCACCAGGGACCTGTCCTGATTTAGCACCTGTGCTGAGCAGTGCTACCCTCCCCCTGAGCTGCAGAATCAGGCACTGAGGATGCTGTTCCCGTACCTGCTCATGAGGTACCTTACAGCCCATCAGGGAAATTTTGTGAGCACAGTGCTTCCTAATTATTTTCTTCCATTTATCTTCCTTGTGGTTATTTGCATTGAACCCAGCAGAGAGCATGCAGACTGGTTGGGGTGGTGTGTGTGTAATCCTGGTCTCCTGGTGTAGGTTAATCTTTGGATGTCATTTATGTAATTTAGATTTTTTCAACACAAAATAGCACATTATCTCTCCCACTCTGTTACCTCTTTAATGTGTAGTATTCAAGATGTCAGTGATAGATCGAGACTTTTTTAGTGACACTCATATGGCTAAAATTACTAGATGGCATGAGTCAAGATAATACTCTGAGACCCTATTTTTTCATAGGTCTTAGAGAATGAAATTGTCAAGTATGCTTCAAATGCCTTGTATTTTATGATAGATCTAAGTAAAAACTCTTAATGAAACAAATGATTATGGTAATGGCTGAACTACAGCACAAAGATGGCCTCAGAGCAGGAATATGGGCAGCTCTCCCCTTGATCTTGGCCGTGCAGCCCTCAGGGTCACACTGAGGCTATGGAACAGTCAGGCAGGGTCAAACGTTTGCAAGCAGTGGTACCCGTCTTCATATTTCAAAGACGCAGCATGAAGGAGAGGCTGGCAGATAAATGCCATGGCACTCTCCCCAGCCACGAACACGTCTGTCTACATTTCCAAATATTATCTAATGATATGCATTTAATTCCTCCAGAAATAGGACATAGGATGTAAAGGTTAATAGGATGCAGTTCTTTTTTTAAGGAACTTATAATCTAAGGAATAAATAAGATAGATAAATACCAAGTCCCTTTAATAAAAAGTTGGGATTAATGAAGCAAAGGAGGGGGCCAGACAAGGTGCTTTGGAAACACAGGGCTGGAGCAAGAGGCTGGGAGAGGAGCTGGCATGGAGGACGCCAGCTGCCCAGGTAGGCAGAGCATTAGCGGCAGAAATGGAATAAAATCCTCCCAGAATCGGAGACCAGGGCAGATACACAGATGCAGCCCAGGGCAGAGGCGGGTCCTGACACCGCACGGATGGGGTGATCCAGGCCCCCCACGTGTCACAGGGAGAGGCCCACAGTAACCTGGGCACCACTGGGGAGGAACTCACCCACCCGCGTGGGCACTGCCCCTCGGCCAGGCGGGTAAATGCTGTGTATGGAGCATGACTCTGCCCTTAGGTCTCACCACCCAATAGTGGGGACAAGTAGGTGAGAAGAGTTAGATTTCTGTCTGCTGGATTCAAGATGGAATGAAGCAGCCACAGCCTGGAATCCTGGTGTGTACGTGGACAGCACCAGAGACAGACTGTCCAGGGGCAGGGAGGCCTGCATTGGGGATGTATGTCTCTAGGAGGCAAGTGTTGGTGGGCCAGACCCCTCAGGGCTTGTCAAAGGCTGCATGCATGGGGTAGATTTGGATAGAGTGATGAGGGACATGGATGTTTTCTAGGCACACAAGATTGGGAAGGAAATTTCAGGCCAAGTGATAGAAGTATAAAGCCTGACATATCTGTGGAACTGCATATAAAGGGGCAGACAGAAGATTTCTGAGAACCCCTAGAGACTATCCGAATCATGGTGCCTGGAAAACGTCTATGCCTGAAATGTTCTTTGTATGAAATATGGTTTAGAACAATTGCCATTTTCTGAAGTGTGTCAAAAAGGGATAGATATGAACGTATTGTGTGGCAAAGGGGTTAGGCCTCCTTGGTGTCACCAACGTGCAGTGTGCGATGCGTTCGGAGAAGCGGTCCTCGGAACGAGCCCCATGCCTTCCATGATACCACATTTTCCCTGACGTCAGCAAAGGGCTCGGCACAGCCCTAGAAATCGGACGTGGAGGAACAAGGTGCCATGTTAGTGTTCAGCCGTGCCCCTGGTACGTGGACAGATCTGAAGCTTTGAATACCTCCCCTCATACTGGATGCGAGTAAGCTAGGGAGGAGAGAGAGGGAGGGGCAGAGGGTAGGGAGCAGAAGATCAGAGACAGACAAAAGCCAAGTCCTGCCTTTCCACACAGCACCTCTCTCTCACTGAAGAGAAAACATATTCAAGGACACCTGTTAAAGATGGTGAGGCCTACGAGACTCGGGACCATTGCAATAGGGTTGTAGTGGGATAAAGAGATGGGGCTTAGTGTGAGCCCAGCATTGGCTGGTGGGGTGCAGCCCAGCAGGTGGGCCGTGGGTTGGGAGCACCTAGAGAGCACATCAGGGGTTGGGGGTTCTGGTTAATCTGACCTCCTCCAATTCTTGCAGGTAATCAGATTCTCCCAAGGGATGGTGGGGCGTGCAGACCTGCAGATATGGAGGGGGGGCAGGTTCTTGCCAAACTGACTTCGGGTTCTTTCCAAAACAAAATTTCACAAGGAGGTGTGCAGAGGAGTCCAGGAGAAGTTCAGGAGCCTGACAAAGTTTAGTCAAGCACAGAACCTGTGTTCCTACACCATCCCTTCACTCGTGGAGGGCTGCAGATTCCTTTAGCCACCTCTCCTTGTGGAAGCCCTGTTTGTGAAGCTGTTGGGCCCCGTGTCTGTCAGTCATCTCCATATGTCTCAGATTCCTTTGCCTGCACTTGTTACCTCCCCTTAAGCATTAATGTCCATGCTGACTTCACCGAGCCTGTTCTCGTCCTGCGGGACACGCTGTCACAGGCGAGCTCAGCCACCCTGATGTTCCAACTTCCACCTGTCATCTTATCTCTCCTGCAGCTCCTCTGCTCCTGACATCCCTCCCCTGAGCTCTAGACTTCTATTTTCAAATAATCACCTAAACCTCAGTTCAGACAGAGCTCAAATGTGCACGTTTGCAATTGAACTTACTTTCTGATATCTGCCCTTCCTTCGGAATTTCCCAAACACCCTAGTAATCTCACTCGCTGGAAACCCATTTCATCCTGCCCTACCAGCAGTGTTCAGTAGGTTACAAAACTTATTTATATTAATCTCAAGGGAACCTTCCTTTCTTTTCGCTTTTATTTGGAAATGGAATAACAAGATAAATAACATAAAATTTCAATAAGAAAAAAATAAGTAAAAGAAATGGGGAAACCATAATTGGGGAAATACCCATTAACAATCTCGTATTTGAAATATTACTTACATAACCCACAGTTGTTGAGAAAAAGTACATATATATAAACGGGAAACATTCCCGTAAGTGACGCATGCAGGGCCATTGCTCATTCGACAGTGAAGGTAAACACATTATGAATATGTACTTTTGTGAAAGACTTTCCGAGGTGTTCTGACTGGCGTTCACTCTGCTTCCAGCTGGCCACTGCGGGTCTCCGGACCCGGTGGTGAACGGGCACATCAGCGGGGACGGCTTCAGCTACAGGGACACGGTGGTGTACCAGTGCAACCCCGGCTTCCGGCTCGTGGGCACTTCAGTTCGGATATGCTTGCAGGACCACAGGTGGTCAGGACAGACCCCAGCTTGTGTCCGTGAGTACACTACTCGTGAGCTGACTGCGTGGAGCTTCGCTCTGCCGCGCTTCTCCTTAGTAAGTCACCCCGCAGAAGCTCTTGACCTTCAGGTTAAGACTGAACGGAGAGCCTGATGTGACCTTCCAGAGATGGCACGGGGGCTCCCCTGTTCTTCCTGGCCCCCCCGTTCCCGTCCCTCCCAGCACCACCTCCAGGCGCCTGTCCACATGGAATCTGCTCATTCACTCATCTCATTGGACCCCAGGATGAGTGACGTCATGCATCCATCCTCCCTGACCTGGTCCCAGGATAAAAAGGTGCAAACAAAGGCCAATTATAGGAGAATAAAGATCCTGCCCTGAGGCCGCAGGCCGGCTTTGCAGATTCCCAGGCAGAGCCGCACTCCCTCAGTCTAATGTGCGGTTTCCACTTTTGCCAGTTTCATCAAGAATACAGAGCTTTGTAAGCAGCCCTTCCTTGAATAGAAAGTGATGAAATTGTAGGTAATGATGTTCCTCACACTTTATAACTTCAGAGATAAACACTGACCGCTATGTTTAAAAGAGATTGCACCATACACTGCAAAACTCATTTAAACCAATTGGATTTTTTTTCCTAATACGTTCTTTATTTTCCTGTGAATTCCGCAAGGGAAGTGTTGATGTAACTCGAGGTTGTTAGCAGACTGGCAAACATACGAAGTCCAGGGGTGAACACCGTGCTAAGAGGAAAACAATTGTTGACCACATTCATGGAGGGGAAAACACAATTTATGACTGCAGTGTATTTGTTTTCAAAGAGCCAGTGAAGGAAAGCTGCACGGTTTGCATAGCTGTTATCTGGCCGTGGCATAATGACAGCTCACTATGTTTCGCACAGTAGGGGTTGTCAAAGAAAGTAGTGTTTGGGTGTGCACGCTTCCTTCAGCTGATGTCATGATGTTTCAGCTGATGGCGGATTAATTTGTACATACGCACTTTAAGTGATCAGCCAAGTCCCTGTGATCTCTCAGATGAGAGAGCTCGTGTACACTAAGGGAAGCACTGCGGTTCATGATTAATACGAGAGTCTTGTCATCTCTTGTTTTTCACTGTAAAATTACCTGATCTTCTGTCATGATGTGGGAAATGATGATGATGAAAAAAGTACCTTTGCCAAGTGTTTTTTTTCTCTGTTACAATTACGTTAAAAATCTCTGTGTTTGGCCAATGGCTCTTTCTCCCAAATATCCTTTCCAAACATGAGTACAATCGCTAACACATCTGACCAGCTGTAAGCCCTTTAGCCCATACATTTATCTACCCCAGGTGTTCATGTCTAAGGGTTCCCAGCGAGGGTGGGGCACGTTGGCCCTGATGGTGACATGGACCTGCCTTCCTCCACAGCCATCACCTGTGGCCACCCTGGGAACCCTGCCCATGGGTTCACGAATGGCAGTGAGTTCAACTTGAACGACGTCGTCAACTTCACCTGCAACCCCGGTTATTTGCTGCAGGGCCCAGCTCGAGCCCAGTGTCGGAGCAACGGCCAGTGGAGCAGCCCGCCGCCCACCTGCCGAGGTAGGAGACCTCAGGGCCCGGTGCTCCCCTCGAGGCCCAGGCCTCCCACAAGCTCTCCTGGCCGCAGGAGCACATGGGTGCGCAAATCTCTCCCTGGCCTTCGTCTAGGTGTTGGCCATACAGTCCGTCAGAAAAACCCGGGATTCCCATCTTTAAAGACAGCATACCTTCCATGTCCCTTTTCACTCATTGCCCACACATTTATTCCTCCCGCACACCAGCATCTTTGGCCCTTTAGCCTCTAGACTTACGGTGTGCTTAGGAAGTTCTTACTGCTTTTAAATCTCAAAGTTTTGATTCATTTCTTTAAAAACTATCACATAGATCTGGGCTACAACCTGAATTTCCAAGAAAATTATGCTCTGTAGTGTTTGTATTTCTAATGTGTGAGCTCATAATATTTAAGGTTTTGCTTCAGTTACTTTCCATTAATGCATCTCTCTTGCTGAAGGTGAATTGTGCTTTAGTCTGAAGGTGAAGCAGTTTTGTATGGTCATAACATGGCATTAAAGCCAGATACTTAGGAATCCCCTGTGCTCTAACACTCACCCACGCTCCCACTAGGCTCCGACGGAGCTGTATGCACGTGAGACAACAGCAGGGCGGGAGCGCAAGCCCTTTCTTCTTGACAGTAGTTTGGTGAAATTGGCCACCAAACCATGGAGTTCTGGCACAAGTCTGCAGTGGTGTGCATGGCTTAAGCTCAAAGACCACGTAAGGCTCCCAATTCCACTTCCCTCTGAAACACCAGGCCAGTCTTACCCTTTTCAATGTAGAGAAAGTCTTGCCTGCAGAGCGAAGACCCCTTGGCCGCCAGGAGGCAGGTGTCTGGGCTGAGCTGTGGGGAGAGCTAGTGCCTTCCAGCTCGAAGGCCCCTGCTGGCCCCTGACCGTGCGGGCGGCCTGGCCGGCCTGCTGTTTCTCCCAGTGCAGTTGTGAAAGGCAGGGCCTGCGAGAGGGGAAGCCCAGGTGGGGGCAGTCCGAGCGGCTGCTGGGCCCTGCCTTCCATGTCAGGACTCCCTGGTGTCCAGAATGTTTACTGTACGTCTGTGTTAACAGCCGAACAGCTGCCCCAACACTCAGAGAAAGACACAAGACGCACGAACCCCAGGCTCCTAGGGGCCCACGGGTGGCGGAGGAGACACGGCTATTAGTGCTGCCCCTGTGCGTGGAGCTGCCAGGACTTAGGAGGCAACTGGGCAGCTTCCATAAGGCCGTTCTGCCCACCCTGTATGGCAGAGGACGACAGCACAGCTGAAAGAATGACTGAAAATGAGTTGAACCTGCCCGGACACATCCCCGTCACCCAGAACCCACCGCCTACATCAGGGTCACTCGGTGGTGCACATCCTGTGGGTTCAGACAGATGTGTAATGACGTGTGTCCCCCATCAGTGTCACACAGAGCAGTCTCGAAACCCTCTGGGCCCCGCCTGTGTCCCTGCCGACCCCTGACTTACTGTCCCCATAGTTGGGCCTTTTTCAGGATGTCACAGAGTTGGCGTCACACAGCATGTGGCCTCTTCACACTGGCTGCTGTCACTCAGTGATGTGCATTTAAGGCTCCTCCACGTCCTTCATGGCCTGACAGCTCATTTCTTTTCAGCATTGAATAATATTCCCTTGTGTGGATGGACCACAGCTTATTTATCCATCACCTACTGAGGGGCATGTGGGCTGCTTCAAGTCCCGGCAATTATGAATAAGGCTGCTGTAAACATCCATGTGCAGGTTTTGTGTGGATGTGTTTCCAACTCCTCTGGGTAAATACCGAGGAGTGTGACTACAGGGACGGTAGGTACGAGCGTGTTTAGTTCTGTGGGAACCACCCCACCATCCTCCGAAGTGGCTGTGCTGTCCGCGTCCCCAGCAGCGGGGGGACAGTCCCTGTTGCCCTCGGCCTCGCCGGCCCTGGGTGGTGTGATCTGGGCTGTTCTGATAGACAGTATCTCATTGCTTCAGTCTGCACCTCCCTGATGACACAGGATGTCGGGCATCTTCCCAGGTGCTCTTTTGCCTCCTTAGTACAGTCTGCGAGGTGTTTGGCCCATCTTTTATTTGGGTTGTTTCCTTATTGCTAAATTTTAAGGTTTTTTTTTTTTTTTGGATAATGTCCTTTGCTGTCATTCTCTCCCATGCGTGGCCTGTCTTCTCGTTGCCTCTGCTCTGCTTTGTGAGCAGAACCCTGAAGTCTGTACTTACTTGTGAAAGCTGCCAGGCAGACGTGCTGACAAAGGGCAGGGCTGCAGCTTGGCTGATGTGCGTAATCCCCAGAGCGCCAGGTGGGCCGGGAACCCCCAACGGCCCCCAGTGCCTCTGCCACTGCTTCCGTGATCCCACTGCCTTGTTTTGCTTCACTTATGACCTAGAGACACAGTCCAGTGCATAGACTTTGCATACATGCCATTAAACCAGGGAAAGTGTGGTTTCAGAGATGACAGGCATAGGAAGATAGTGAAGCTTTAGAAAAAATGCTGAGTTGAAGTTAACAAAAATAGCTACTCTTTTAACAAAACCTCCAGGCTTCTTAGCACGAGGTGCTGTGTGGCCCAGTTCTCACCTCATGTTCTTCCTCGAGTGACCCCACGGAGGCTGGAGCACACACAGAAGCCTGCCCGTGTGATTCATTCCTCCCCATATTCTTGAGAAGGTTCTCACAGGTCTGATTTGGGGCGGGCGATGTGTGGTAGGATCCTGGGGCATCCCCCTTGGAACTTTGGAACGGGACTCCAAGAGAGGCCAAGTTGAGTAGGTTTCTGCTGAGTCTCTCTCCAGCCCGGGGTCAGCTCTTTGGTCTCAGACTCAGCCCTTAGCAGACAGAAGCTCTGCGCAGGCCTGCAGTGCGTGGGATGAACTAGCTCACATCCAGGAAACTAGCTGCCATTCCTTTTCCTCAACCCAGCAACACCATCTTTACAGACAGTATCAGGAGAAAAAGGGGAGATACCGTTTCTGATAGTAGTGATATATCCTAGAAGAAATAAATTGTATGTTTGCAGGTCGCATAAGAAGGGATGAGAACAAATGTCTTCATACTTGGTTTAAGAACCGGATCGGGCACACTGCCCTGGAGGCCCCTCTCGGCCTTCACCTCCTAAACTACAAAATACGTCTCAGCGCATGTAGGAGCTCGTTCAGTTCAGTGAGGAGAAATGAGACAAAGCAAACCCGAAAGAATTTCGGGGTAACCCAGTGTTCCCTTCCTTCATGTGTTGATTTTTGTATTGCACACAAACCCTACATTTTGTTTTTCTCTCTTAACTACAGTTTTGTAGCTTTGGGTGTTTAAATTCAGAGATATAAAATATGTGGCCCTGTCTGATTAAACACATGGGAACAATAGAAATGAACAAAATGTCGGGTTAGTGAAGGTTCTGTTATGGTTAGAGAGGAATAAAAAAGGAAGCAATTTTTAAAAATCACTGCCGAACCCTAATGTATCTGATTTCATGTATGTATTTATGAAAAACTATTTAATCACACTATCAAAATTTTTAAATGGTAGAACTTTCAAATTAAAGGGAGCGTGAGAAACAACCACATTTTTGTGGCCCTGGACGTGAACAGGAAGCATCGGCCAGTGCAGGGGCCCAGGGTTGGCAGCCCTGGGGACCACCCCCAGGCTAGAGGTGCCTGCTCCGAGGGCATCTCCAGGATCGGGGAGGGGGGACTCCCTCGGGGCCCCTCAGGCAGGTGGCGCCGGCAGCTCGCTCAGCGGGGCCCCTGCACGCGGGGCGTGGGGTGAGCCCCAGCTCCTCTGGGGAACAGGGTTCTCCTCCACAAATAGCCAGGGACAACCCCCTCACCGGCTTCTGCGAGTTCTGAGTGAACCCGTGCTTGTGAAACGCTGAGCAAAGCCCCGGCACACAGTAGGTAGTCAGGCCTGTCCCCAGGCCCACCCGGCCTCTGAAACTCATGTTCTCTCAGGAACGTCAGGCAACCAGTTATAATCAGTTACAGTCAGCAAGACCTTTATCTTTTATCAAACATGAATATCTTAATTACAGCTAAAGCCTACTTCATCTTAATCAGATATCAAAGATAGAAACATGTCATGTCCATGTATTTGAAAAATCTTCATAAATTGCTCCTATTTTTGCTTTGTTCCTCTGGGACCAGTGTCCTTGTTTCTTTCATGTTGGCTCCCTCACTTAGTGAACTAGTCGGGAAAGGCTCCTGTGTGCAGCAGGCTGCGTATCGACTGCATCTGTGTCCTCTACTTTGTATAGTTCTTTTATTGAAAAGTTTTTAAAAACATATTGCACAGAAATCTCATCAATTGTAAGCGCTTATAAAAATATTAGTGAGCTAATTCTTACCCTATTTTTCCCACAAAGAATTTAAAGGGGCCATTATGTTATAAAGATTCATCTTATTTCCTGTTCAGGATCAGATTTTTAATGCGTCATTAAAAAAAAAAGAAACATTAGTGAACACCAAAAAGAAGCAAGAACACAGATTTTTCAGCAAAAAAAAAAAAAAAAATCAGGAAAAAAAAGATACAATGCTTCCTTCCTATCTCCCTCCGTCCTCTCAACATGAGGTTCTGAGATGACAAGATGAGCTCAGAAGTTATGCGCCGCCTCAGCGTCCGTCTCCCCCTCAGGAGACTGAGTTGAGAGCCCCACACTCGTTTCCCCATTGCGCAGACAGCTGGTCACTGACAGAGCCCGCCTCCTACCACCCTGCCGGATTTCCCACCGAGCCGCTGGGCAATCAGACACCCTCCCGCAAGCACCTTGCCTGTCAGTCAATTCAGAATTTTTACTGGGACAATTCCCCTTAAGCCTTACCAGGTATACTACATTGAAGATATTTTAGGAAATGAAAGGTCAGAAAAAAATTAATAAGGAATAAGAAATATGTATTTTCCAACCTGCTTGTGATTTAGTGACTTTAAATTAAACAATTTTTAATGAAAATGGAGAAACGTAGTCATTCTACCTTCTAGTTTCGCGCATCAGTTATGTGCGTTGGATGCATGACCCACTTTCCCTGTGCCCAAGCTACACAGATGCCAGAGACCAAGAGAAGCTGGAGGGCATGATCGTCTTTGAGGCCCGGATAAAGCCTTGGCCATGTTCCCGGCCTACCCTCAGGGTTAAGGTTTCCCCTCTCCCTAGGCCATCCCTATGTGATGTGGATACAGTTGCTTTTGTGTGGCTTTAAAGCTAAAGATCACTTTAAAACAGTGGTGTCTCTGCCAGAATTTGAAACTCAAATCTGTCTTTTCACAGAATTAACTGTTAACTTAAAATTTAAACTTAAAGGACCTATCCTTTTTAAAAAAAAACTCAATTTTTATTTAAAAAATGTTTTCAAACATATTTTTTAATTTAGATGTATTTTTAAAGGTGACTCTTGTCATGGGCAACTATAGTCAAAAGTGTTACATCAGGTACATTTCTTACTGTTTATGAATTTAAAAGCACAAGTGATATAAAACCAACGGCAGTATACACAATCGAGTTGTCTATTGTCTTTGAGACAATATCTGAGAATCCCTCGTGTCTCACACTGGGTACTGGACTTGCTGGGGTGTCTAACATGCTGGCCCTGACACTGCTGCCAAGCCTCTCTGAGAGTTTTTACCTGCCACTTCCTCCGTGGTCTTTGCCTGACACCAATAGAGTAAGAATAATCCATTATTGTTCATCTCAGCTGCACAGGTTTCTTCACATTGAGAGCTGTCCCCCTCCCCATGCACAAGCTTGCTCTTCCCCATCACTTCCCTCAAGGTCTTTGTGGTGAGAAAAAGACGCTGATGGCTGTGTCAGGCCTTTCAAAATGTATCTGATTGGAGACACAGTCAGAAACCAAGAAGTGCCATCTCTCAGTGTTCTTCCAAATATGTGGATAACTGTCACTGCTTAAATTCCATGGTTCTGCTGTCCTCACCTCAGAATCCCTTAGTGTTAAACCTTAATCAATTTTTATTTGTCATTAATTAATAAATGTTAATAAATGGATAAGTAGCATAACAAGTATACAAGGAAAGTGTGTTTAATGTAATAATGTATCATGAATAATGTTTCTGAGAACTAGAGGTGGGACTCAGAGTAACATTATTCAGTTAAAAAGCAATGGAAGTCTTCCCAGGTTGTCCCAGGTTGTCAAATTCCAGGATGGAGTCAGATACATAAGCAACCCATGCGGTCATTGTAGACGGTTCCCTGTCTGAGCAGCCAGAGTCCACGCTCTCGGTGGCATGTAGCGATGCTGCCGTTTGCTTGGTAGTCCAGCCACCTGGAAGAAATGTGTGCAGACAGATGGTTGATTTGTTCTGAAAGCTGGAGGCAGTACCTGGGACTGAAATTTGCCACATTCCTCTGTCATCAGACACGTGGGCATAGCTTGGCTTCTGCACAGGATCGAGGATGTGAGCTGATAGCATGGCCAGGGCGAGTATCCGGGATGGAGCCCAGTGAGAGGGTGCATCCGACAGCTGCACACAGCCTTAGAGGAGTGGCTCCCAGAGCTGGGTGCTGTGCGGAATCCTACGGGGGGAGGCATACCAAAGGAAGTGAGTCGCTCCCGAAGGCTAAAGATAAAATAGTTCCAGCAATTAGCACATCACATTTCGAAAAATGGCATTTTAATGTTTTATTAGATTATCTACACAGAGAGAAGAGGGCAATACTTGGATAAAAAGACGTTGTTAGTACTCAAAAAAGTCTGAAAGAGAACACATATTTTAAAGTGTAAATCATAGGGGGTGCGCTGTTTGATCTCCATTTATATGTTACCTTGAATATTTTTAAAGATAGGTTCTGCAACAGTGAGGAGGATATGTTGAGAAGAACAGGCTTGATGCATAGCTTATGAAATATTACCAAGAGTCAAGACTGACAATGAGCGCTGTCCAAAACAAAAGGGTGGGAGGTGCCTATGGAATTCACGTCACCAGGAGAACCTGGTGTATTTTTATAAATATGCTATTCTGGACAGATACTCCGCAGCCCTGATCCTCACCTAGTTCTGGAGGGACCGCCTTCGTGAGCCTGGCACCTACTGATCATGATGTCAATGGACTTTACCCTCTGACCCACACAGGTGTCCGCAGGGAACACGTTTTGTGCCCTCCTGAGCCTCTCCACTCTGGGCCAAGTCAGTGACACCAATGTGTCTCATTCCTCCCAGCTGATGAAATTCAGTTCCAGGTTTTAAGCCCTGGACATCAAGTCCAGCCCCAGCTCCAGCATACTTGGGGTGAGATGCTAGGATGGGGTGTAGCCCTGTACAGGGAGGCTCCCACCAGTTTCTGATTCATTACCTTCTGCCACACGTCATGTTGCAAACTTCAAACGTAAAGTACTTTCAGCAGCAGCTCTGACTTGGTCTGACTTACCTTCACACCATTAAGTTCATTGGTCACTTCATAAGCTATAAGACGGCTTAAGTAACGTGACTGTTCCTTACACAGTGCTGCCAGCTCACATCTGCCGCTCATGCAAGCCTCGGGCCACCTTCCTGAGATAGGAGTCACACTCAAAATAGGAGAACACGTACAGTGAGCAGGGCTGTCTGCTTCTGTCGACTGGGCACTCCCAAGCTCTTCTGGCAGGCAGCCTGCTGTCCACATGGCAGACACACACCTCCCACCGGCAACAATGACATGGGGTATTTCTGAGTTCTCTTTGTCGGGGACAAATACATCAAATTATTCCTGCCCTAGTTTTCCCCCAGCAGAGCGATGCAGCTGAATCTCCTAGAGGAGACTCTGAAATAAGTCAGAAGGAATATAAACAGATGTTTCTGACTGGTATTGTATAGGACTAACTTCTCTAGGGCCCGACTGGAAAAATGCATGAGCAAATTTAGAGTAAGTAGCCGTTCCTTTACCAGCAGGAACAGCAATTCCATTTTTCCCATTGGCGCTCATGGGATCTTTATCATTGTCGAACATGTTTATTGCCTAATAGTTTAAGGGCACAGAACTGGCTAACGGGCTGAAAGTGGGCAAGCCTGGGATTCGGTGTTTCGGCTCTCCTGCCAGGTCATTCTGATGCACTGAAGGTTGCCAGAAATGAGCACATACATGTCCCTTGTACACCAATCCTCTGCAGAGGGCAAGAGGGGCCATTAGGGAGAATCCTAGTCCACAGCTTCAGAGCAACTGGGCCTGAAACTCAAGGACTCTGAGTCCTGGGCATGCGGAGACGGGTGCGGCGGGGCCCGTTCCTGCGGTGGCGGCTTCCCTGCCCGCGAGCACCCTTGCCTCTCTTCTTGTCGCCAGCCAGAGCCTTTTCTTGAGCTCCAAGCCCAAGACGGCAATTACTTCATACATTTCCTCTTTCTTCCTCATCACACAACTAGGCTATATTAAGGAAAGCTGGGCCAAAACATAAACAACACAGATTCAGAAAGGAGAGGCTGGTTGAGGCACACGGAGCCCCTCCTGCCTGAGGTGTGATGGCCCTCAGCAAGGAGCTCAGAGCCAGCCCAAGGGGTTTCCTCTGCTCTCCCTGCAGAAGGCATCTGATGGGTGTTTTGGATCGTCGCCTAAGAGGACCATAAGCACAAACGTGAGCACAGTAGTGTCTTTAGCAGCCGAGCAAAGAGCCAACTTGCTTCATATGAACGTTTAACACAGGGACCTATTTCTGTCTCCTGGGCTTGCCATGCAACTCCCAGGGCATAAAGGTGCCTCTGCAGGTGCTTTTCTGGTTATGAAATTAATCAGTCTTAGAAGTTTATTAGAGTTTCTGCACAGAGGCAATTGCTGCCTGTGAGCGAGTCCTGTCACACTACTGTTGGTGCCGCGCACCGTGGCGCCTTAAAATACTTGCTTCTGCTGCAGAAGCATGCTTTTTTTTTTTTGATGCAAAACAACTTCAGTTTTCTATAAACTCAAGAATTGTTTTTAAAAGCATAGAATATTATTTGATAGCCTAAAAGGGACCTTTGTAACCCCCCATTCTGCCCACACCTTCCTCCTTAGTGCAAAGAGGAAATCAGATGTGCAGAGAGGAGACCAGCACAGCCAGCCTGGGAATCCGCTGCACAGCCCGTTCTGAGCCAGAAATATCTGGAGAGCCTCCTTCCGTAGCAGCTGCCTCACTCACTGGTATGGTGGGTCAGACATGAGATAATCAGGGCCTCTTTCTTTTCCTCTGCACCTGCGAACCACATGGCTAATTCCCCTGCAGATGCCAGCAGGCATTCAGATGAAGCAGAGCATGTCCTGCCTGCCAGCAGCTCCCACCACAGGCTGTTCCTGAAGGGGGAAGAGGCTAGCGATGGGGGCTGGCCTCACTCACATTTACATGAAGTGCTGATGGAAGGATGGTCATTTTTATTTGCATACACATGTAACAGATATGCCTTTAGGCACACACACGGCAGCGCCTTGCCTGTGGGAGTGGGAGGGGTAACTAAATATTGTGTCACAGACTGTCCTAAAATACTGCTCTTGAGTAAAAATATTTAAACTAACTTTAGCCAGTTCTATATTAAAGTTTTCATAACATATAAACCAAGAAAAGTAATTTTACACTTCACATTGAAAAACCCTATTATTAGGAAATACTCAAAGGAAACTGGCCTCTTGTCATCAAAAAACTGCTCTAGTAGCTGATACATTGCTTGGGGTTTGGGGAAGCGTAGCGGCCCACAGCAGTGAGCAGAACTCCTCCAGGAGTGGAATCTCATGGTGAACCTCGGCTGTGGGGCTGGCATCTTGCCCACCTTCTACCCGACGAGGACTCAGCCTCCCCTTCCACCCACTTGGTGTGTGAATGTACAGCTGCGTCCACATGATGGGTGACCTGTTTCCTTTTTCAGTGGTGAACTGCGCGGACCCAGGCTTGGTGGAAAACGCCATTCGTCACGGGCAGCAGGACTTCCCTGAGAGCCTTGAATATGGGATGAGCGTCATGTACCATTGCAAGAAAGGATTCTATTTGTTGGGATCTTCTGCCTTGACCTGTATGGCCAATGGCCTGTGGGATCGCTCTTTGCCCAGGTGTCTGGGTAAGTGAGAGTCACTGTGGCTCCTTGGGCCCCAGAGCCCTGTAAGACCACCACCAGCGGACACGTGCTTTGTTTCAAGTAGTTGGAAGGTATTGATTTTCAGTTCTCTCTGCCTCCCATCACAAATTGTGTAAGTTAGTATGATATCTTTATACATTGGCCAGAATTCACAAAACACAACTCAGAGTAGTTTGAGGGGAAAACCGGAGACAATGGCATCCTCACGTGCCTGCCCGGAGAGGAGTGGGACCGCACGAGGGCCCCTTCTCTGCTTGTCTTCTGCTTCGTCCCGCAGACACGCTTAGCTCTACATGGCTCAGACATGGCAGCCAGTGGCCTCAACACTCTGCATCTCCCTGCTCCACTGTCCAAACCCAGATTCAGAAATGCTGGCAAAGGGCTCTGGCACAGAGCACCCATTCTGGTGTCCTAGTATCCATGGCCAGAGTGTGGAGAACTCTGAGGGACCTAATTCGGGTCTCATACGCCATTCTGATGCAGTCAATAGTTAATGTAATAAAAATGTAATATTTTGATAATAACTTCCTCCTCATCCCATGTTTAAATAAAAGGAAGGCATATTGCCATAAAGAAGGGAGATGACTTTCTGGGTGGACGAAATTAGGGATGACTACGGCTCCCCTCAAAACATGGTGATCCGTATTTGAGACCATGCAGATTAATAAGAATACATTTTTTTTTTACCCAAAAGCTAGTCTTTCCTTCATTTGAAAAAGCATGTTGTCCTTTAGCTCAAAAAGAATCATCTTATTGAAACAAAGCCTGAAAATTTAGGAGGAGGGGTTACTCTCCCTGGTCTTTTAAAAAGCAATCAGAGATAAAACAATCCTTAAAGTGAAAATCTTACCTTCTTAGTATTCACTCTGTTGTGCACACAGTGAATAAAGAAAGTGGGAAATGACAATTACATTAAACATTAATACTGAAAAAAGTGATGATCCACATCCCCTCTTAGGATCCCAGCATCTCAGTACATTTTCAGGATGGATTAGAGACATTTTCCTGCAAGTCAGTGCCCCTCCTGAGCCCTTCCAATCCACACGGACACTCGTCTCGAGTTCTAGCAGTAACGATACAACCGTTTCTATGTAGGAAGAGACCAGTGACTTTCAGGCCCCGTGAGCCCAGCTCTGTATGGCGGAGTGTGCTGCTGTCTTCATGAAATGTTATCCACTTTCTGGCTTTCTAGGCCTTCACACATGGGAATTTTCCAAGACGTTAGGTTTGGGTTTTTTTTCTTTTTTGCCCCAGACATTTCCTGTACGTCTGTCTTCCCAGGCTTTTGTGAGATTTCCATTCATGTCTGTAATGATGCCAGCGTGCCCCACATCTCCAGAAGCCAGGTTCTCACCTATTCATTTTCCTCGTCCCCACCACTTGTCAGTAGCATCTGGAATCACCGTGCCTGAGGGGCCCCGGGCGCTCAGAGGAGCAGTGTGCTCTACACACTGTGCAGCCGCTGAGCTCCATCGCTGTTTCTGCTGTTACAGTGTCTCAACTGATTCTTCTTTCTCCCTTACATTATCATGAACTGGTTGTTTACGGACCGTTTCACGGATTCAGCTCTAATCGGGCTTCTTTGGGGTCTATCTACATAACATTCTCATTCTCCAGTGAGTGGGTGTCAGAGTCAGACAGCATCGGTGTGGGAGCCGGTGAGACTCAGGGGCTGCCTCTCACCCTTTTAGGTCTACCTCTCGGGTGGGTATCATGCCTAGGTCCCTGTGACCCAATGAAGCTACTCTAGGATGTAAAGTCAGTGGCCCTTGAAGAAGCTGTTGGTACCCTGAGGCCAGTTACCTATTTTCACAATACCATAAAATTTGCCCATCGTTAACCCTAATTTGGAACTTTATAGGAAGGGAGAGATGGATCTTCACTGTCCTGTATTAGTCTGGATTCTAAATTTTCCTTTTGGGGAGATGATTTATGAATAGAGTGTGGGCCTGACTTGGAATAATTTTAAAGAAATGAATGGAAGCACTGAGATTATTGTGTAAAATAATGTGAGGGAAAAATTCATCAGTTATTTATTTATTTTTTATTTCACTTAGGCATTTGAGACTGCCACCTGTTCAAAGAAAATTGTTAGAACGGTCTTCCTAGATGTGGGAACTGGTAGAGGAAGCAAATCTGACAAGAGTTTTGTCCCCATGAAAATTGTATGTTTGTCATATTAATGAAGAAATAATGGAAATAGTTTTCTGTGTTAATTGCAGACATTTTCGTATAACACTGCTTCTGTGAGAATACAGTCAAGAGCAGGTTGAAAAAATGTAGTTAGAGTGACTTTCTCTTTGAAAGCCGGAATGTGAATCTCTACCTTAAGATAAACAAAACAAAAAGCAAAAACTAAAATTTCACTGACAGAGCCTTTCCTTGTCTTTAATAATAAATTAATGTTCAGAGTGGGGGTGTCATATGGGAATTAGCATTTCTTAGCTCCAAGAAATGCAGGGAAATACCAATATTTTTATGTGTTTTTCATGACCGAGTGATATTGGGGTATGTGTGTGGGAGACAGGCAGGAGATTTGCACAGACAGTGCAAAGCAATTTAACAGGAGTGACGTGCTCATGTGTTGTGTCTTTTAAGTGGTATCGTGCGGACATCCAGGGGTTCCTGCCAACGCCATCCTGACCGGAGAGCTGTTTACGCACAGGGCCATAGTGCACTACTCCTGCAAAGGGGGCCGGAGCCTTGTAGGCAACAGCACTAGAGTTTGCCAAGAGGATGGTCACTGGAGTGGGATGCTGCCCCACTGTACAGGTGAGTGACTACACAGTTACAAAATTACTTAAAGTATGGTATAATGGTATACTTGTTTGAAGTCCTTGTGATTCCATTTCTGGCCAAATATGCCATGATTAGCATCATCTCCACCATCACCATCTGCATCATCTCCACCACCGCCATCCCCGTCACCATCCTTGTCACCTTCCCCGTCACCATGCCTGTCACCATCCCTGTCACCTTCCCTGTCACCACCCCGTCACCA
>JAQQAC010008525.1:31168146-31193522 GCA_029783875.1 Phataginus tricuspis
ACCCCGTCACCATCCCCATCACCACCCCATCACCATCCCCATCACCACCACGTCACCATCCCCGTCACCACCCCGTCCCCTTCCCCATCACCGTCTTCATCACCTTCATCAGCTTTCAAGTTCCTGTCAGTTCACACCACCGCCTGTGGAGGCAGCCTGTGTATCTGGCTGGGAAACTCACTTACTTTGACTCCTTGTTCATGCTTGTTCTTTAGTCCTTTTCTATGCTTCCTTTCAATTCTTCCAAGTCTTTCCTGTCTATAATCAATTATTACATTGACCCTCTTTTGAAAAAAATCATTTTAATTCTTCCATAAACGTTTCTTAAATGAGTACACCTCAGTGAGTCAGCAGTCCTGGACATTACTGAGAAGCAGACCTCTGTTTGACGTCTCTTACGTTCCCTATACACCTTCACCCGTATCCCTTTGACACTTCCCAGGGTCTTAGTTCTTCTAAGGAATACCAGTTACTGTCGCCACATTTTAATAAGCCATTGTGATCTTCGCCACACCGGAACAGTTCCCTAATCTCTTTCACTTGTGTGCACATATATGTAAAACTTTCTGCGCGGGATTTCTGGGATGCTGCATAACTATAACCCATGTTCAATACCCACTTAATAACTTTTCATTCTCTTTAGACATAACAGCTCTATTTTAAACAATCCTAACAGTACTGCATATTGCTATATATATTTATGTTCAATAGGAAATAATCCTGGATTCTGTGATGATCCGGGGACTCCGGCGCATGGGTCTCGGCTGGGAGATGAGTTTAAGACCAAGAGCCTTCTGCGCTTCTCCTGTGAGATGGGCTACCAGCTGAGGGGCTCCTCTGAGCGGACGTGTTTGCTCAACGGGTCATGGTCAGGCCTGCAGCCTGTGTGCGAAGGTGAGTGGACTTGCATTCTAAAATGGCCAGTATCAGTCCGCAGAAATCCTACAGATTCAGACTATTTGTACGAGTCAATTATTTCCCCCAAAATGTGCAGGAGAATCATCAAAAATCATGACTGGGTGTGTGAAGTCCTCTGACTGTTGAGGGGATCACACAGCAGCAGTCGGCCCTCAGCCTTTGGAAGCCCACAGCCTGCAGGGCATTTCTCATCTCCTCCCGGTGATGGTCTCGGCGTGACCTTGCCACGTTGTGTTTGCTGGTGGTGGCTGACTGGGCTGAAGGAGGAGCAGAGGACGAGGCTGGCTGGCGGCTGGCTGGAAGGGGCCTCAGTCCCACATTACCTCCCACCTGTTGGTGGCCCTTGTCCAGAACTCTGTATTATAAAAGAATAGGGGAGACTTGTTATGTAGTATTTTGGAGTGAGTATATCTCATTTTATCTTAATATTTGAGAACAATGATAGGAAGTGGTGGAGTACCCCGGTAATAATGGTAGAAACACCCTTGTTACCTCACAGGTGCTGTGCTGCACCCTGGCAAAGCCTGCCTTAAGGGGAAGAGAGCCTCAGTTTTGTTCAGAGTCCAGGAAATGACTCATTTAGAATTGCAACAGACACAACCAAACGTACATAGTTTTTGCTTGAAAACTTCTCAATTACTTAATTTTTGAGTCTAAAATGATTACACGTTACCTATTCTTATATGATGAAACACTTACTATATAATTTGATTAAATAAAATCACACAGTATCAATACCAGAAATATAAATCAAGTTTCCTTAATCTCCATATTCTCTACTATGCCATTTATACTTGCACCTGCCTCTTATTTTATTATGTTATATACATGAATAGAAAATAATGCATATAATTTAATTATATGTAATCTACATACTATATATACTATAAATATATATTAGGAAGTATGTAATGCATAAGTATATAATATAGAAATAGAAATATATAAATAAGATAATGAATTTATATCATATGTGCATGCATGTGTGTGTATATATAATCGCATTCTGAATCAAAGATTATCTTGGAGATAACCATCTGTATAGTCACACGTCTATATCCAAGATGATTTTTTACTCCAAATTGCCTCTTCACAATCAAGTTGTGTAAATCTTAAAGAAGTTGACATAAATCAAATATGACTCGATAGTAGTGGGAAAATGTCTACCTACATCTGTGAACTGCAAGATTATGCTTTTTAATTGACTGAAACTTACAACAATAAATCAGTAGGTTTTCTTCCTCAGACAGTTTCCTCATGTAGAAATCTCCCCCATGTAGAGATTTGAATGATAGCAGCTTTTTCTCACCCAAACCAGAAAGTTTTCTAATCTATGACATAGCACCTCAAAGTGGTACATGACTTTGTAATCTGCATTTTCACCCCATCTAACCTTTTCCCTCCACACCACACCTGTGAGTCATCAGTCCAGAATATATTTGAACATTATGCAAATTAAATAAGTCCTCCACTTCAGTTCATGGCATATTAAGTGGTCATAGGCTAACTTCTTACTGAGAATAACTATAAAGCAACAAAATATCTGAGGCAATTATCTTTGTCAATAAACAATGCATAGTACATGACTGTGTTCCTTAGAAGAAAGGAAGGGGGTGAGCTCCGTGATCACCGTGTCTGTAGATTTCTCTTGTTGTGATGGGAAGGGGAACCCAGGGGGTCCAGTGGCTTGGTGAGGTGATGAAGCAGAAATCGCTCTAGGCCCGTGAACTGGAATTTGTGGGGTCAGAATCTGAGAAGGGGCCACTAAGAACAGAGAGGGGCAGAAGAGCACACAGGCATCCATGGCGGCCCGGCGGAAGGCTGGGCAGCAGGTGCCCAGAGACCCAGGGAGGCAGGATGTGCTGCATTCAGTGGAGGCGGGGCCCGTGACACCGCCTGTGGGTCAGGATGCTGCTGTGCCCTCGGGACGTGTCCTGGAGGCCCAGAAAGCCCCCACATCATGAACGTGCACCACTCCCCCAAAATAAGGGGATGTGCTGGGGCTCAGGGCAAAACCATGCTAGACCAAGACTAAGAGAACTCCTCGGATGAGGAATAAATTGGAAGCAGGACCAGAAGATGCACAACCAGTTTAAAAGCCCAGCAGAGCAAAGCCAGCACTCCTGAAAGAATGAGGGGAGCTAGGCGCCACCCCGTTCACAGTGTCCACCCACGCAGAGCGGCTGCAGACACACATCATGACCCCGGCCCAGCAGACACCAGAGGTCCAGCCCGTCCGGAGGTGACCCGGATACTGAAAAGGACACGTGAGGACCTAACAGCCACTGCAAAGATGGTCAAGGACTTACAGTAAGCAAGAGTCGTAAACAGACTGGGAATCTCAAGAGACATGAAAATAATAACAAAACGAAATGGAAACTCTGGAACCGGAAAATACAAACTTGCTAGGGGGGCTTAGCTGACAAAAAATGACAAAGGGTGAGTTAACTTGAAGACAAGTCAATGAATATCATCCATTCTGAAAACCAGAGAAAAAAGGAGGGAGAAACCCAGCCCACTAACTCCCTGTGGGATCCTATCAAGCAGCTTAACATACTTGTACTTGAGGTTCTAGAAGTAAAAGGAGAGAGAGATTGGGGCAGAAAAACATTTGAAAATTACTCGTGAAAAGTTAACTAGATTTAATGGGAATATATAGCTCCCCAAAGCTCAGCAAAGCTCAGATACCTTCTTATTCTGTTAAATATGTTCATTCACTTGGGACATTACATCCTGTATCAAGTTTACCTCAAGTGCTTTAGTTTTGTAGATTTAAAAGGGGGAAAAAATTAAACCCTTTTACAGTCATGTTTGTCCATAGAAATGCCCCTTTGGTGCTGTGATATCTGTGCGTTCTAGTCCAAACGGACCTAAGTGAACTCACTTACTTGATTAGGAGGCCTTACTGGGATTTCGCTTCAGAGGGTACCTGCCTCACATTATGCAAAGTGTTTTTTTAAATAACATTTGGTTTATTTCAAGTTAGAAATTCAGGTGTTTCCTTATACTGGAACGTTTTCATTATACTGTAAATACTTCTCAAACTCTCCATGCCCACAAGCCGACTACCCCCGCAGATGCGCTGTACAAAGAGGCAGGAGGCTGGGTGCGTAATGGTCTGTGTTACACTCAGCAAAGCAACCCAGCATGTGAAGAACACGTCACTGGGCCCCCACCCGCCACCCCACGTATATGCACTTAAACCTTTTTGGAGAATCTTTAGCTTTCTATTTTTTTTTTTCTCACTGGTTATCACATGTCAAAATTGTGGGGGCATAAGTTATTCTCTATAGAAAGAGGGGTCACCAATGACTGTTTAATTTCTACAAAGGTTGGCCATGACCATCTCTTCAGTCCCCTGACCAAGGTCATCTCCCATCTGATGAAATTAACTTCCCTGAATCTATTAAAAACATTAGATTCTGATGGGACAGTTCAGTAAATTGTAAAAACGGAATGACTTCATGAATCACAAACAGAAAATCTTTCAAAAATTATTAGACATCTAAGAACTTATATTTCTAGTATGTACGTTTTCATCACTTCAAGTCTTGTTTTCTTTTGTTGGCAATATGGTCTTTTAATCACAGGTTCACTGACTTAGCTTTCCAAACGGCTGCACCCGCGGAGTCACTTCCACACGCCTACATCTTTGGTTTTACTTGAATTAGGTGCATTAGGCACCTCCTATCCTTTTCCCGTGAGATGATGGGAAAGCCTGCATTTTATTCAGGTGGTGGACATGCAATGGTGATGATTAGAATGACAGTAACAGTAGCGTCGGCTGCGTTGCGAATCTGTACTACCACCAGTGCCCAGAGCTTACTAAGCACCTTGCACATAGCATGTGTCATCTTACACTGGGAGCAACTAACTTCATGACACCTATTTTACAGTAAAGACACTTCATGCCGAGAACTTGATCACTCACATTTACTCAACTTGGCAAACACCCAAAACCATTTAACCCCGTTTAACAGCACTCTTCCTAATACAGCATCTAAGTGAACAGTATGGGTATTTGTAAACAGTGAAGTGTACTCAGAATAAATATAATGCTATCTTATCATAAATCAAGCGAAAGAAATGATCTCTTACAAAGGAGTCACATTAACCCAATGTACTTAAAAAGAAAAGATGTATTTAAAAAGGTTTAACTTGTAATTTTAAAAACATCTTGTTTCCCTTCCAGTGCTTCCAAATTTAATCTCTCATTTTGCCTCGGCGGCAGTCCTGTATCTGATATTATCGTGGCTTTGTTGCGAAAGCAGATATGTTCACCGTCTCCTAGTCATCACTGTCAGAGGCATATGCATGGGCGAGTGTCCCTGTCAGAAAGAAAAAGCCGCCCGTGAATCTGAGGGGCTTCCTAAATGTCACAACGGCTGTGTCCTGACAGGCATCCTGTGGCTGACAGCCGAGCTGCCAATAACTGCAGTTGAATATGTTTCACCAAATTGTTTCAGTTTAGCATTAGTTACTTTGGAACTTTGGAAACCTGCTACCTAGATTTTAACAGCAGATATGATCAAAATAAAACACAGGTGTCTGGTCGGTTTGCTAAATTATGAACTGGATCATATAGTTGTTCTCTGTCAGGCTCTCCATTAGGACGGCTACACAGCAACTCTTGCACACCAGGCAATGAATCCATGTTGGTTGAATGAATGAGTGATTGTCTTGAATAGTCCAACATTCTGTTTTTTTGTAGTGTGAAGTTTTAATTTATATCACAGCCATCCTAGAACTTTGGAGCTTCAGAGAATGTTAGATACTGCCTGCTTCAGGTTTGGTGAACGGATCTCCTCCCAGTGCCAGCCAAGACACTTCTGGAAGGCCAGCGTTGGAAAGGACTGTAAGCTCAGACTCAGGGAAAGGGCCAGGGCTGGCGGTGTACATCCGCCCGGGGCCCAGGGAGCACAGCAGCAGTGTGTGTGTGCTCTGTTTGCTGGCTCAGATCTAGTGCAGCCGAGGGCAATACGGCTTTCAGCGTGATAGCATGAGAGGCAGTTCACCAAGCTTCCCTTAGAGGGACTTTAGATTCTGGGGACATTTGCATTCTGTTTCCATCCATATTTTTAGGAAGAGTGCATCTTTGTTCTCAAGGTTAGGTTTGAAAGTGGATCAACTAAGTAGGCAAGAGGATCTTCAAATACATTGGTCATTCTCAGAAGTGGTCTCATGATACATCCTTGTTATTCAGATCCATCCAAGGGTCATACTCTTTTATGTGTCTGCCTATCATACGTATTTGCGGGACAGCTAAGAAGGAAAAAACAAGAGTGTTTATGGTAAACAGGCTCAATTAAAAAAGGCAAAAGCCCTCAGAGATTAAGATCATCAACCTGATACACACCCCGCGGCTGCTGGGCCCCCTTGTGTGCTGACTGAGGAGCGAGGAGCGCACGTCAGAGGCATGGAGTGCAGCCCTGGCGCCCTGCCCGCCTTCAGCGGTCATCCGGAAGCCTGTGCCTGCGTGCCACGCCACGGCCGGGTAACAGCTGCCATTAGATCTGGGGACCGCGAGGAGACCCTTCACAGAGCAGCGTGAATGCAGTCACTCATAGTCCCCGGCAGCCTACATTTCCAAAATGAATTACCCTGCAGATGTAAAATATGACGATTTGCCCAGATTTTCTTTCCAACTCAGCTGTCAAATGAAGAGAGATGTTCGCAGTTGCTGATATCAATATCACATAGATCCTTTTAAAAATTGTAAATGATTTTATTTTGTGTTATAAATGTGTTAAATCTCAAAGTAACAAGGCTTTGAATTTGCCATGCTTTAACTCATCGTTTAATTTGTTTGGAAGTCGTTAGAAAGAATAATAAGGAAGTGTAATTTTCACATTTGTACTCATCAGTTGAATAATGGTGTGAGTCATAAAGTAAAATGCGTATTAAACATATTCCATAGCCGTACATCCTATCATATTTTAATAAACGTGCCGTCTGTGGCACTGACGGCCTTTGGTGTCTTCCATCTTTCCTTTAGTAGTGGGTCGCTCTCTCTGTCACTGTTCTGTGTCCCTCAGCCGTGTCCTGCGGGAACCCCGGCACGCCGACCAATGGCATGATCATCAGCAGCGACGGCGTCCTCTTCTCCAGCTCGGTCGTCTACTCTTGCTGGGAAGGCTATGCGACCTCGGGGCTGATGACGCGCCACTGCACGGCCAGCGGGACGTGGACGGGCACAGCCCCCGACTGCACAGGTAGGCCACCAGCCACCGTGGCAGCCTCAAGGACACTCAGAGCGGGAAATAAGTGCACTTTTAACTGTCTCACTGACTTTTTAATACATAGAGCAAAAAAAAAAAAGAAATGCATGTTTGATATTATGACCATTTATTAGATATTTTTAGATTTTTTTCTTCACTTTCTTGTTTATATGGTTGAAACCACCTTAAATGGACAGTTGGGCTGGACATTTGAAATGGAGGCCAAAAATGTCAAGGTTTGTTCTCTCTGTAGACTGTTTAGTCTGTAGGGAAGTAAGGAGGTATTTGGTTCTCTGATCACAGCCTGTCTGTGTGCTGCCTCAGTGCTGGGATTTCACACCACACCTAATTGAGGGCTGCACGGGGACGCGGCCGGCATCCACACAGCCAACCTCCAGTGTGCAGAAATAAGTGATTCCCAACATACAGCCTCCTGACAGCGGGTCAGTAAAATTATTGGAGGATAGGTTTGCCATTATAAATCATGCTTAATCACTCTGAACAGCTGCTTAAGGAGAGTAACTTGAACAGAAACCATGACTAATTCATTGCATAGTAATTTGGTATTTCTCTAATTCTTCTTTGTTCCCTGCTCATTAGTTGTCAGCTGTGGGGATCCAGGTACCCTGGCAAATGGCATCCAGTTTGGAACGGACTTCACCTTCAACAAGACTGTGAGCTATCAGTGCAACCCCGGCTACCTCATGGAGCCCACCACATCGCCCACGATCCACTGTACCAAAGACAGCACGTGGAGTCACAGCAAGCCTGTCTGCAGAGGTCTGTGCCACTGCTCGTTGGCTTCCTCACACATTGAGAAGCCTTTACTCGGTCGTGTTTTATTCCATTTTGCAAGCATTGTGTAGTCCTTCTACACTAGGAATGCTCATAAACCAATTTGCAAATAGAAACCATTTGCAAATAATAAGTCGCCTCATTTTCTTAATACTTTCATCTCCATCTCACAGATGGGAAAACTCTCACAGAGTAAATGCTCAGGATCACAAACCATCATCCAGAAGGCAGTCACACTGTCCCCGTGTGTGTGATTTGAGTCCCTCTGTGTTGCTCAGTCTTGTAAACATGTAACCCCAGCTGTAAAAAATCTTTCAGCAGATGTTATGGGAAACATAATTACAGGAATTTAGAGTCAGGTTAGGGAGCAAATCCCCAAACAATGTCAAAGGACGTTAGTACCATAACGTGCAGGACCCGGGGAGCAAATCCCCAAACAATGACAGAGGATGTTAGTACCATGATGTGAAGGATTCGGAGGCTGGGACTGAAGAAGCCACCAAATAGGGAAATGGCATGAAAAGCCAGTTGGGCTTTCCAGGAGGCAGGGTGGGCTGAAGTGGTCTAGGCACCTTGAGCAAAGTGGGGCTGGGTCAGAGTGTGGAGGGTGCAGGCCAGTGGGGGCAGTAGAGCACAGGATTGGCACCCTTAGGACCTCTCCACTGCACCAGCAGGGGCATGCAGGCTCCCATCAGCTGGGCCAGAGGGGAGGGGATGGCGGCTTGAGACTGTCAGTGATCAGACATGAACACGTATGGTGCCCCAGTGTCTCAGACCAGGACCAGATAAGACCCTGTGGGAGTGGAGCACCCAACTCTGGGAAGCCTGGTGAGGGAGGTGCTGTCTCCAGAGGCTGCTGTGTAGGCAGGCTCACTGTGAGGCCCACACAGCACCTGGCGCTCCCCTGGGCTCCCCTCCCTCCGGACAGTGTGGCCTCTGACGTCCCTGTGTCCCTGTGGTGGGGAGGACCCCCCACCCACCACCATCTGTTGGTCCTCCCCTGTCCAGTCACTGGTCCTGTGCCTGCTGCCTGCCAGCCACAAAACTAGGGCCTGAGGACACTCGCCCATTGCGCTGGCCTTGTTTTCGGCCAGTGGGCATTTGATGACGGCTGCCATGGCATTGTGTGGTCTCTGGGACATCATGCGTATGTTTGTGGGTCTTTATTCCTCTTTTCATCCCCACTACATTAATAATGAACTCCACAGCCTGCCAGGCCCTTCCAGACAAGGCCCCTCCCTCAGGCTGCTCTCCTGCTAGTCATAGGCTGGCCGGCACGCCTCCTACCTGGGGCCTCTGTCCTGGACATTCAGTCCCTGGGAGCATGTCCCCCAGTCATCATGTACAGGTTCTCCAGGACAGTAGGTGATGCGATGACCAAATGGGTACAGCACGGAATGGCAAGGAAAGGGCCGTTTCCAGCTGGTGTGTGTGTGTGTGTGTGTGAACCTGCACATGAACCAGTGTCTCTGTTGCTTGCAAAAGCCTGAGTGTGAGCATACACGAGCCACTGCCGGGGCCATGGTGCAGGCAGCCTCCCCTCTGCCCTGCTGCCTTGGCCAGCGTCCTCCGTGGGGGACAGCAGGAGGCTAGGATCTTAGGGAGGGGGCTTCCAGGGCACCTCGGCAGCAGAGGCGGGGATGTGGGGCAGCCCAGGGCAGAGCAGCATGAGGACCATGTTCTTCCCGAGGGCCTGTGCACGCAGCACGCCTCCGACTCCAGACTCATAAACACCGGCCAGCAGCATTTACAGAATCTTCTCTCCCATCCAGGAATTTTTTTTTTTTAATTATTCAGCAAATGGGTCAGCAGTCTGTGTCTTTTAGAAATTCTATTCTATCTTTCCATTAGAAACTACAGGTAGCAGGAGAAGTTTTTAACTATGTATATAGACTCAGAAGTGTGCAGGCGCTCTGGATGACCGCGCCCTGATCGGGTTTGTCCCTGGGGACCCTCCCGAGAGCCCTCTTGACCGTAAATCGCTGACGAGGACTTGCTCCCTCCTCGGCCTTGGGCCAAATGGGTGTCGCAGTCGGCCTGCTTCCCTCCACATGGGGCGCGTTGCGCCTTTGCTTGACCCTAATTAATGAAAACCACCAGAGAAAGCCTTCGATTCCGACCCGCCGCCCCATGACCCGTGTCGCCCGCAGCCGTGGCCTGCAGCCCGCCGCCGCCGGTGCCGCACGGGAGCGCCCAGGGTGCCGACGTCCACTGGGGGGCCAGCGTCGCCTACAGCTGCGCCCCCGGCTACCAGCCGTCGCACGCCGCCGTCCTGTCCTGCGAGGGCCGCGGGGAGTGGCGCGGGGAGCCGCCGCGGTGCCTGCGTGAGTCGGGGGCCGGGGGCCTGCGGGAGGGAGGCCTGGGGAACCCCGGGAGCCCCCGGCCGCTCACCCTGCCGTCTCCGCAGCTGTGTTCTGTGGGGACCCGGGCACCCCAGCGGACGGGCGGCTGAGCGGCCGGAGCTTCACCTACGGATCTGAGGTCCTCTTCCAGTGCCGAGCCCCCTTCGTGCTCGTGGGGTCGCCGCGGAGGGTGTGCCAGGCAGACGGCACGTGGAGCGGCGTCCAGCCCGCCTGCATCGGTAGGGATCGCGGCCTGGGGGGCGGGGACCTGGAGGAGGGGAGCGGGTGGGGAACCTGGGTGGGGGTACCTGGGAGGGGACGGGGCAGATGGGCCCTGGGGGGCGGCCCGGCCGGGGCGGCGCGGGGGGGGGACCTGGGGGGCGCCCAGGCGGGGGGGCCCGGGGGGGTGGGGAACCTGGGCAGGGGGAATAGGCAGGGGCTCTGTGGGCCTGTCCCGGTGACCTTAGCTGGTGAGAAGGAGACCCGCAAGGCAAGGAGACCTCTATGACCGAAACCCCTCGGTTTTAGATGAAATCTGTCAGGTGGAACAGATCCGGTAGAATTTATGTGTGCCGGAAGTCACACTCTCAGGGGCATAGAAACCCTGAGAGCAGTTGTCTTCGCCCCTCACGGCTGCAGACTCATTTGTTGGTGGGTAAATTTTGTTCACCCAGCCTTCCTGAGCAAAACAGTGGATATTCTGCATATTTATAGAAAACAATGATTTATACTCTTGGTTGATTTCTAACAAATTGGATAATTTCTTACTAAAAATAAACACTTCTAGAAGTAATTTCTTGGAAGCACCACTTTTTCTAATGATAAGAACGTTTATTGCCATTTGATTTAAACTTGGGCTATATGGAGCCATCCCCCCCGACACACAAAAAAAACATTTTCTCCCCTCCAACCCCGTAGGTTAGTTTCTCTTGAAGACAAAACTTTTTAGCAAGTGATCTGTTTTGTTTTCTTACTGGCAGCTGGAGCGCAGCAGCTAATGAGCCCACAGTGCTCTCAATTGCTCGAGTCCTACCTTTTCGGGAAAAATGTTGTTTTCAATCTACCATATGCTTTAATTTTGAAGCAGTAAATATATATTTCATTTTGAAGCCTTGAGGAAAATTAATTCAGGAAATGTGGATAACAAAGGAGCTGGCCATTCACTGAATCCTTAAAAATTAAGGGATCATAATACTCATGGAAGTAGTATATTATTAGCCAACCAATATAATTTGTCAGGAGAAAAAATTTTAACCAGAGAATGGAAAAGAACGTGCTTCTTCTGATACAGAAAATAATATACAGAGTAACTTAGAGCCTGATAAAGCACTAAAGATTAAAACCTAAAGAACTCTGAAAGAAGATGAATATAGCAGTTTATTAATTTTTACCTTTCATGCAAAATGTCAAAACACAATTTTCTCAATTTTCTAACACCTTTTAGAAAAATGTTAGAATTCCTATACTAATCATAACTGGTGCTGTTTTTTTGTTTTCTTTTAATTGTGGATTTCAGATCCTGCTCATAACACCTGCCCAGACCCGGGTACTCCACACTTTGGAATACAAAATAGCTCCAGAGGCTATGAGGTATTCAATTTCCATTTTACTATCTATTTCTGTAAGTATAAAATGTAACTGATACTTAAACACGTGTATGTTTTTATGTATCATATCTGATTCATGCTATATTTGCCCAAATTAAAATAACTCAGAGAGGGTTTCTGCATGATATGTTAAGGTCAGAATGGGGGTAACTGTATATTTCTTAATTCACACAACAGTAATTGCTGTATTAATTTCAGTTTGGGTGCACGCATAATAGTGTATTTTTTTGTCTGAAAAACTGACATTATAATTCTCAAATTGGAGTGACTTACTACTGAAGAGATGAACATAAAAAGAGCCTGTTTAGTGACCTTATATAGTGGGTGCATAGTATTAAATTCTAGAGACTAAACAGAAGAAGAAATGCATTCATGACCCATAATCTAAGCTTACTTTGTGATCTTTTTCCATATGATCTCTTTTAGCTGCATCAATTGTTAGCATACTCAATATCACTTTTGAGCATTCGTTTGACTTTTTCAATAAAAAATTCATTAGCACTTCAGGTAATATTGGAGGAATACCTAAAAATGGAAGGTAATGAAGCTTGAAATAAAGTGTGTGAATCATCTTAAGTATTCAAGTGACTTCAGGACTGACTCTCTGATTAGATGGCTTTGAGTTAAATATGTAGATTATATTTGAGTTAGGGATCCTGTTAGTTTAGAATAAGTCTTTTTCTTCATCCACTTCTCTCTCCTGAAACCTAAAACAATTGTGCATGATTGGCTTGGACACACACTGGCTACTTCCTGGCAGCATTCTTGCAGTCTGCAAAGGAAGTTCTCACAGGTACCTGCAGGTTAAATCTGGCACATGTATATGAGGCACCAAATGTGGTCATGAGCCTCAGGTGCATGCTTTCAGGTATACAGATGTGGGATGCCAAATACATAGGGACACTGGGAAATACTGTGGGGGCATAGATCTCACTAATTCACTATGAAAAACCAAACCCTGGTTTCAGCAATCTTACTTTGCCCAAATAACCTACACTGAGTCAAATTTATGGTAATTGTATTCAGCAGCATATCCTACGATCTATCTTAAGAAGCTAATAGGCTTGGATAAATCCTTCACTCCCCTTCCGACACAATAAATTTATTCTAGCATGAAAAATAGGTCATACCCAAAAGCAAGATTTACCAATAATTTGAATACATAGATGCTATCTTTTGAAGAGCTGGCCGAGACCATCAGAGGAGTTTCCCAAAAATATTTTTTTGTCCTTCATCAGGATACATGGTGGGGATTTTGAGTGTAGCAGATCTGACTTTCACACATTTCCTTTAGCACCATATGCTGAAACATTACTCACCGTCAGCCACTTCAGTGTGAGGACATCCCTGGGTCACACTATGTCACTCACACAGTTGACATGACTAGCTCCCATTTTCCAGCCAGCCATGCCCCACAGATTCACAGACTCCTGGTTAGTTTACAGTCATTGGTCTGGAGTGGCCTGGTGTATCCTGCTGCAGATATTTTACTAAGAAGGGCACTATTATTTTTTTCCAGCCAGTAGTGGTAAGGCCTCCCCGTTATCTTCTTGCCAGGTAAAAATGCCAGTATGTTGGCTAGGAGGTCTGCCTGGGGACTGGCATGCATACCAAAACTTAGATGGAGACCGTCCTGGGAGGTGATGGGTGAATGAATCCTTCTCATCTTTGAATCTCAAGTTAGTGATTCACTTGAAGGTTACATAAATTTGGATGATCTTTTTCACAAACTCCTCCTCTACTTTCAGGTGCCAGTGCTAAGCAGCAACTGTTTTTCCCTGACACTCTTCACCACTACTTAGTGTAGCATCTCTGTCACGTGTTTGCTCATATTCTCCCCGAAATCTTAAGACGGGAGAGATGACTGAGCCTGATGAGGAAGCACACATAGAGGAATTAATGCCTGGTTTAAATCCTCAGAGCAAGTATCAAGATGGACTCTTCGCTTACATTTACGCAGCTTCGTGATTGAAGCCCTGAGCTCCAGCTTGGTCCCAGGGCACCTACCATATGCACAGAGCTGCTTCCCAGGCCCCGCGGCCTCTCTGACAGCTGGCTTCTGCTCCCCATGCCCATGCCCTGGTCTCATGCTCCATGTAAATGTTCACAGGAGAGGGTAGGTTCCCTTTAGCACGGGACCACAGCTAGCTCTCCGAAAGCAGGTTGACTGGCCACTGGGAAGCTCCCCTGCATGGCTCTTCCAGTCAACTAGGAAAACAGGTCAATACACAGGCATTTCTGGTACATGGTCATCAGTGACATGGGGGCATCTTATGTTGGGATGATGGGGCAGAGCAGCACATGAAACATCCCTGGAAGGTCTGCAAGACTTTACAGAGGAGTGAAATGAGCAAGCGTCGAGGACTAAGTGCAGGTAGCTTGGTGGAGATCCGGGGGGAAGCATTTCAGGCATTTGCGCAGCACTAAAGGGTTCGTGTATTTGAAGGTTCAGTACAGACTGAGTTCTAAAGGTTCCATGATAGAGCAAGAGCTGGCCAGCTCCCAGAAGTGTTAACAAAAGTAACTTGCTGACAATATGAGTCGCTTAAAATAGGCGTAGCAGGAAAACATGGAAAAGGGAAAACCTAATTGCTACAAACTAAAAAGAAGCAAGGCTGAAACGAGAGAGAAAGTGCCCTTACATGCCCCAGACAGACCACCTCACAGCCCTCTCTGGAACCTTGCACAATGCACACCATGTGCGGCACCTTAGCGCAGCCAGAGGGAGTCACTGACACCACCAGGGGCCTGGTATGGAGTGAAACCGCCCTGGCAGGCTGCACCCTGGACTGCACTTTCCAGCACGACTTGAGTAGATTGCTGTCGTCCGTTTTGCCTCTGAAGCTAATGGTGCATTTCCTCTCTAGGTCGGAAGCACAGTTTTCTTCAGGTGTCGGAAAGGTTACCACGTGCAAGGTTCTACAACTCGGACTTGCCTTGCCAATCTGACGTGGAGTGGAATACAGACTGAGTGTATACGTAAGTGTGGTTTCTTCACTGTCAGCAGCAACCTGCTTATTCCCAAACACCTGGGAAGTGTTTCCCTTCAAGAGAAGTAATGAGGGATGGCCTTATTGTGGCTTGTTTTTAATTCCCTAAATGAATATTTCTAAAAAGTGGGATCCCCTACACCCAGCGACTTCTCCACCACCACGGAGTTTGGTAGGAATGTGAGACACCGAACCCACACCAGACCTATTGGGCCAGAAACTCAGGGGGCTGGACCAGGTGTCGGTGAGGAGGAGGGCACAGCCTGTGCTGTAGGAGGCCCCCCAGCAGCACGGGGCCTGTGGAGGTCTGAGGAAGGGTCCTGAGTCAAAGCCAAGTGAGTGGCATTGACAGTAACATTCGTGGAGAGAGATATTCCTTGTGTGCACGGACATTCTCCTAGAGTGTCTACGTCAGGCTAATTTTTTTATTAAGGTATTATTGATATACACTCTTAGGAAGGTAAGATACCACAGATTCACTATTTGACTTCTCTGTGCTGCACTGTTTTCCCCAGGCCCCCCCATACCATGTGTACTTAACATAATACCCCTCAATCCCCTTCTCCTACCCTCCCCAGCCACCCTCCCCCACCTCTCCCCTTTGGTAACTACTAGTTCCTTCTTGGAGTCTCTGAGTCTTCTGCTATTTTGTTCCTTCAGTTTTGCTGCATTGTTATACTCCACAAATGAGGGAAATCATTTGGCACTTGTCTTTCTCGGCCTGGCTTATTTCACTGAGCATAATATCCTCCAGCTCCATCCATGTTGCTGCAAATGGCAGGATTTGTTTCCTTCTTATGGCTGAATAGTATTCCATTGTGTATATGTACCACCTTTTCTTTATCCATTCATCTACTGATGGACACTTAGGTTACTTCCATATCTTGGCTATTGTAAAAAGTGCTGCAATGAACATAGGGGTGCATATGTCTTTTTGAATCTGAGAAGTTGTATTCTTTGGGTAAATTCCAAGGAGTGGGATTCCTGGGTCAAATGTTATTTGTATTTTTAGTTTTTTGAGGAACCTCCATATTGCCTTCCACAATGGTTGAACTAGCTTACATTCCCACCAGCAGTGTAGGAGGGTTCCCCTTTCTCCGCATCCTCGCCAGCATTTTTTGTTCTTAGTTGTTTGGATGGTGGCCATCCTTACTGGTGTGAGTGATATTTAATTTGCATTTCCCTGATGATTAGTGATGTGGAGCATCTTTTCATGTGTCTGTTGGCCATCTGAATTTCTTCTTTGGAGAACTGTCTCTTCATATACTCTGCCCATTTTTTAATTGGGTTATTTGCTTTTTGGGTGTTGAGGCGTGTAAGTTCTTTATATATTTTGGATGTTAACCCCTTGTCAGATATGTCACTTACAAATATATTCTCCCATACTGTAGGATGCCTTTTTGTTCTGTTGATGGTGTCCTTTGCTGTACAGAAGCTTTTTAGTTTGATGTAGTCCCATGTGTTCATTTTTGCTTTTGTTTCCCTTGCTTGAGGAGATGTGTTCAGGAAGAAGTCACTCATGCTTATATTCAGGAGATTTTTGCCTATGTTGTCTTCTAACGGTTTTATGGTTTCATGACTTACATTCAGGTCCTTGATCCATTTTGAGTTTACTTTTGTGTATGGCGTTAAACAATAATCCAATTTCATTCTCTTCCATGTAGCTGTCCAGTTTTGCCAGCACCAGCTGTTGAAGAGGGTGTCATTTCCCCATTGTATGTCCGTGGCTCCTTTATCCTATATTAACTGACCATATATGGGTGGGTTTATATCAGGGCTCTCTGGTCTGTTCCATTGGTCTATGGGTCTGTTCTTGTGCCAGTACCAAACTGTCTTGATTACTGTGGCTTTGTAGTAGAGCTTGAAGTTGAGGAGAATAATACCACCAGCTTTATTCTTCCTTCTCAGGATTGCTTTGCCTATTCAGGGTCTTTTGGGGTTCCATATGAATTTTAGAATGATTCTCTCTAATTCATTGAAGAATGCTCTTGATACTTTGATACGAAATGCATTGAATCTGTAGATTGCTTTAGGCAGGATGGCCATTTTGACAATATTAATTCTTCCTATCTATGAGCACAGGATGTGTTTCCATTTATTGGTATCTCCATTAATTTCTCTCATGAGTGTCTTGTAGTTTTCAGAGTATAGGTCTTTCACTTCCTTGGTTCGGTTTATTCCTAGGTATTTTATTCTTTTTGATGCAAGAATGGAATTGTTTTCCTGATTTCTCTCTCTGCTAGTTCATTGTTAGCATATAGGAATGCCACAGATTTCTGTATATTAATTTTGTATCCCGTAACTTTGCTGAATTCAGATATCAGATGTAGTAGTTTTGGAGTGGATTCTTTAGGGTTTGTATGTACAATATCATGTCATGTGCAAACAGGGACAGTTTAACTTCTTCCTTGCCAATATGGATGCCTTTTATTTCTTTGTGTTGTCTGATTGCCGTGGCTAGGACCTCCAGTACTATGTTGAATAGAAGTGGGGAGAGTGGGCATCCTTGTCTTGTTCCTGATCTTAAAGGAAAAGCTTTCAGCTTCTCGCTGTTAAGTATAATGTTGGCTGTGGGTTTGTCATATATGGCCTTTATGATGTTGACGTACTTGCCCTCTATACCCATTTGTTGAGTTTTTACCATGAATGGGTGTTGAATTCTGTCAAATGCTTTTTCAGCATCTATGGAGATGATCATGTGGTTTTTGTCCTTCTTTTTGTTGATGTGGTGGATGATGTTGATGGATTTTCGAATGTTGTACTATCTTTGCATCCCTGGAATAAATCCTACTTGATCATGATGGATGATCTTTTTGATGTATTTTTGAATTTGGTTTGCTAGTATTTTGTTGAGTATTTTTGCATCTATGTTCATCAGGGATATTGGTCTGTAATTTTCTTTTTTAGTGGTGTCTTTGCCTGGTTTTGGTATTAGAGTGATGCTGGCCTCATAGAATGAGTTTGGAAGTATTCCCTCTTCTACTCTTTGGAAAACTTTAATGAGGATGGGTATTAGGTCTTCACTAAATGTTTGAAAAAAATTCAGCAGTGAAGCCATCTGGTACAGGGATTTTGTTCTTAGGTTTTTGATTACCAGTTCAATTTTGTTGCTGGTGATTGGTCTGTTGAGATTTTCTGTTTTTTTTTGGGTCACCCTTGGAAGGTAGTATTTTTCTAGAAAGTTGTCTATTTCTTCTAGGTTATCCAGTTTGTTAGCATATAATTTTTCATAGTATTCTCTAATAATTCTTTGCATTTCTGGGTGTCTGTAGTGATTTTTCTTTCTCATTTCTGATTCTGTTTATGTGAGTAGACTCTTTTTTTCTTGGTAAGTCTGGCAAGGGGTTTATCTATGTTGTTCATTTTCTCAAAGAACCCACTCTTGCTTTCATTGAATCTTTCTGTTGTTTTATTCTTCACGATTTTATTTATTTATGCTCTAATCATTATTATGTCCCTGCTTCTACTGACTTTGGGCCTCATTTGTTCTTTTTCTAGTTTCTTTAGTTCTGAGTTTAGACTGCTCATATGGGACTGTTCTTCTTTCCTGAGGTAGACCTGTATTGCAATATACTTTCCTCTTTGCACGGCCTTTGCTGCATCCCACAGATTTTGTGGTGTTGAATTATTGTTGTCAGTTGTCTGTATATATTGCTAGATCTCTGTTTTTATTTGGTCATTGATCCATTGGTTATTTAGGAGCATGTTGTGAAGCCTCCATGTGTTTGTGGGATTTTTCATTTTCTTTGCATAATTTATTTCTAGTTTCATACCTTTGTGGTCTGAGGAACTGGTTGGTACAATTTCAATCTTTTTTAATTTACCAAGGCTATTTTTGTGGCCTAGTATATGATCAATTCTTGAAAATGTTCCATGTGCACTTGAGAAGGATGTATATTCTGCTGCTTTTGGGTGTAGAGTTCTGTAGATGTCTGTTAGGTCCATCTGTTCCAATGTATCTCCTTACTTATTTTCTGTCTGGTTGATCTGTCCTTCAGAGTGAGTGGAGTGTTGAAATCTCCTAGAATGAATGCATTGCATTCTATTTCTCCTTCTAATTCTGTTAGTATTTGTTTCACATATGTAGGTGCTCCTGTGTTGGATGCATAGATATTTATAATGGTTATATCTTCTTGTTGGATTGACCCTTTCATTATTATATAATGTCCTTCTTTGTCTCTTGTGACTTTCTTTGTTTTGAAGTCTATTTTGTCTGACACAAGTACAGCAACTCCTGCTTTTTTCTCACTATTAGTTGCATGAAATATCTTTTTCCATCCTTCACTTTTAGTCTGTGTATGGCTTTGGGTTTAAAGTGAGTCTCTTGTAGGCAGCATATAGATGGGTCTTGTTTTTGTATCCATTCTGTGACTCTGTGACTTTTGATTGGTGCATTCAGACCATTTACATTTAGGGTGATTATCCATAGGTATGTACTTATTGGCATTGCAGGATTTAGATTCATGGTTACCAAAGGCTCAAGGTTAACTTCCTTACTAAGAGTCTAACTTAACTCACTTAATATGCTATTACAAACACAATCTAAAGGTCCTTTTTTTTCCTCTTCCTTTTTCTTCCTCCTGTATTCTTTATATATTAGATATCATATTCTGTACTCTTTATCTAACCCTTGATTGACTTTGGGGATAGTTAATTTAATTTTGCATTTTCTTAGTAATTAGCTGTTCTACTTTCTGTACTGTGGTTTTATTACCTCTGGTGACAGCTATTAAACCTTAGGAACACTTCCATATATAGCAGTCCCTCCAAAATACATTGTAGAGATGGTTTGTGGGAGGTAAATTCTCTCGGCTTTTGCTTATCTGGAAATTGTTTAATCCATCCTTCACATTTAAATGATAATCTTGCTGGATAAAGTTTTCTTGGTTCAAGGCCCTTCTGCTTCACTGCATTAAATACATCATGCCACTCCCTTCTGGCTTGTAAGGTTTCTGCTAAGAAGTCTGATGATAACTTTATGGGCTTTCCTTTGTATGTGATCTTATTTCTCTCTCTGGCTGCTTTTAATAGTCTGTCTTTATCCTTGATCTTTGCCATTTTAATTACTATATGTCTTGGTGTTGTCTTCCTTGGGTCCCTTGTGTTGGGAGATCTGTGCACCTCCATGGCCTGAGAGACTATCTCCTTCCCCAGATTGGGGAAGTTTTCAGCAATTACCTCCTCAAAGACACTTTCTATCCCTTTTTCTCTCTTCTTCTTCTTCTGGTATCCCTATAATGCGAATATTGTTCCGTTTGAATTGGTCACACAGTTCTCTCAAGATTCTTTCATTCTTAGAGATCCTTTTTTCTCCCTGTGCCTCAGCTTCTTTATATTCCTCTTCTCTAGTTTCTATTTCATTTATCATCTCCTCCACCATATCCAATCTGCTTTTAATACCCTCCATTGTGCTCTTCAATGATTGGGTTTCCTACCCGAATTCATTCCTGAGTTCTTGAATATCTTTCCGTACCTCCATGAGCATGTTAATGATTTTTATTTTGAACTCCCTTTCAGAAAGAGTCATGAAGTCGATGTCATTTAAATCTTTCTCAGGGGTTGTATTAATCATTTTACTCTGAACCAGATTCCTTTGGTGTTTCATATTTGTATATGGCGCCCTCTAGTGCCCAGAAGCTCTACTCCCTGGAGCTGCTCAGCCCCTGAAGCAATGTCAGGGGTTCCAGGGGAGTGGTATTGGTGCCTGGGGGGAGGAAAGAGCTGTTTCTGCTACCCGGCTGTTATGCCTTTCTCCACTGCCTGAACCAGTCAGTTGAGCACACAGGTATAAGCCTCTATGCTTTGTGTTTGTAGTTGCTGTAGAGAGATCTTCCCTCTGGTTGGCCTAACGCCAGGGTATGGTTTGCCAGTTTGCATGCCAGGTCGAGCTGGCCGGGAGAAATGTGCAGTAGGCTGCATATCATTGAGGGGGTCCTTGGAGCTGTGTAGCCAGCCAGGGAGTTGGAGCACCTGAAGATCATCTAAGGAGGAAGATTTCTTTTTCCTACTTAAATATGAGAGTCTATATGGCAAAGTTCCCAACCTGCTGGGCAGAGTGCACCTGGACAATTTTGTCTACCTGTCCTTTCTCCTGAGCAGTAAGCTCTGTGCAATCCTTGCCCCTTTAGTAGGCTCTTGCTGTTAGGAAGTCTCTCAGACTGCCTGCCTTTCTTTTGTCCCAGAGCAGCTGGATATGGATCCCTGCTTTCCACAATCAGCTGGAATCTCAGTCTCTCCAGGAATTCTGCCTGTCTTAGCTTTCCAACCCCATAATCACGAAAGTATCATGCAAGCACTATGAAGTGTAGGTTTGTGCTCCCAGAGCAGATCTCCAGAGTTAGGTATTCAGCAATCCCAGGCCTCCACCCCCTCCCCGCTCCAGTTCTCTTCTTCCTGCTGCTGAGCTTGGGTGGGGGTAGAGGTTGGGTCCCGCTGGGCCACAGCTTTGGTACGTTACCTTGTTCTGTGAGGTCTGCTTTTTTCTACAGGTGTATGCAGTCTGGCAGAGTCCTCTTTCCTGTTTCTCTTTCAGGATTAGTTGTATTAATTATATTTTCACTTTATATGTGGTTTTAGGAGGAAGCCTGTGTTTCACCTCTCATGCTGCAATCTTTAATCTAGTGATCTCTTCATCATGTTGTAAAGGGGCTGATATGGTCCTGTGATATGTCGGAGCATTCATAGAAAATCTTAAAATGTTCTTGAACTCTGTATGAATTGATCATTCAAATAGTTACTTAGGATCAAATATTATTTTTGACTTAACCATGAGATTAGAAGAGATGTTGTAGGAATGATTAGTAAGTCAATTTTTCAGCCTCTATCAATTCAGTGAAATATAGTATCTTACTCTTACTGTATTAAACATAAAACATAAAAACATTAGGATATTACAAAAAATGATCATAATAGTATGTAAGATGAGATATTTTTGTGTATTTTACCAGTAATATCAGATGTGTGTGTATTTCAAACTATCATCTCTAATACTCGTTGTATATGAGGACATTGCACATACATGGATATACATGTATGCATATGTATGCATACATGGTGTATATATTCTGTGGAGCTTGCTAATCTCAAGTCTTCACTACATTGAAAATTTGCTGAAGTGCAGAATACCATGATGCTTGAACACTTGGCAGTTATGATTTTAATATTGTAAATATGTCTTTACTTGAGCCATAAATGTGAACTTTATAAAGAATGAGAAGTTATTTGAGATTTAAACATTACCATCTTATTTGTGCTAAATTATATTTTTAAGGAAATCATAATATTTCAATTATTTCCATTAAGTTTTAAAATGCACATCAAATTTTTACCAAAATTATTTATTCACTTAACTGAACAGCAAATTTGCTAGTTGTCATCTGATAAAAATCAAACCATATTTCTAAATAGGTGTCAATATGTACGTATTTACTTTATAGTACCGGTCTTTTAACATACCACTTATCTCAATAGTGTATTCAAAGTGATCTGTTTATTTCAAAGCTATGATTTCTATTCTAAATTTCTGCACATAATTAGTTACACTCACATATATGGAGAGAAGGAGAGATACATATATATATACAGAGATAGATTAGATATGGGTGGGGGTGGGGGAGAAAGGGAGTGAAGGAGGGAGGACCAGAGAGCTGGCAAATGACCTTCGTTATGTTGAAAGTTGCAGACACTGGAATTGTGGTGATATTTAAAGCTACTGTGCTCAAAACTATTATCACAGCCATTTCCAAATGTTTGCTTTGTTCCTGTATTTCCTTAGACGCATATGCTAGCTCTGTAATGCAGAAAGTCTCAGTGTTTCCTAATGGAATACATGCCTTTTCAGCACATGCCTGCAGACAGCCAGAAACGCCAGCCCACGTGGACGTGAGAGCCATCGACCTCCCTGCCTTCGGTTACACCTTGGTGTACACCTGCCACCCAGGCTTCTTCCTGGCAGGTGGATCTGAGCACAGGACATGTAAAGCGGATATGAAATGGACAGGGAAATCACCTGTCTGTAAAAGTGAGTTACTGGGGGAGTGAGAGCACATTCCCACAGGGCCCAGGGAGGAGCACCCGCTGTCAGGCTAGTTCCCGGGTTTACAATCCCCTAGCGAACAGCCCAGGAAGTGATGTCAGCCTCCCCCACCAAACCGGCCTCATGTGCATGAGCTATGAGTGTGCGTGCAGTAAGTGTTTGGTACAGTGGAGGCACAGGCCAGGTAGAGATGTGGATTTTGTAATTTGGTCATCACATTGTAAGCCAAAGGGAAAAGCTGTTTGGTTGAAGAAAAGCATTATGAGATAAAGGACTATAATATACAATATATTTTTAGAAACCATATTTTTTCAAAATGAAAATGGACAAATATCACCAAGCAATGGTGAATAGATAAACTCTCTGTTAATTTTAAGACCACAAGCTGTTTGGTAGTAGGATATAAATTTAGGAGTTCTTGACAATGGTTCTACTCTTAAAAATTGCAAGACTAATTAACTTAGAAATGATGTATTAATCACTCACAAGTGTGTGTATTTACGTATGAGAGTAGTAACTCTGGGACAGATTTGATGATAGCGCACCTTTCTGGTTCCCCACCAAGCACAGATTATATGTGCATTGATTCCTAAGCAACGTAATGGAAATTACAGGTGTGATCGAAACCGTGACTTCAGTCTTTATTTGCTGGAGCCTGGTTACAGTTCTCAAGTTGGGAGTTCTCCAGACACCCATGTTTACCTAGCCCTTCTCTGTCAGAAATAGAAGGATGCAAACTTTACAAAAAATGGCGATTTGTAATATGAAACAAAACTATAAAAACGAAAAGATTAAGAGTTAAATCTAATGTGATAGACCAAATTAAACACTCTGCAAGGAAATAATTTGGTGTTATTCAGTATTACCTTGCAAGTTCATTGATTTGGGTGGGAATTTGGGAAATTAAGAGAGTTCATGAAATCTTGGTTATTTTGAAATTAGTTGGGAGCAGCCTATCCCAAATAGTCAGAAAATGGATGTACACCACCCTTATTTGTAAGGCTCTCTGTTGTAGCACTAAATGGAAAATATACATGTTAGATCTGCACTGATTTTCACCAATAAACTCAGTTTTCCCACAAACACAAAGGATATTCTGCTAAATATATGGGTTTAAAATGGATCTGTACAAGATATTAATTTTTTTATTGTATATTCAAGAAAACTGAAGAAAGGAAAATTGCTTCAATTTGACATTTTTTCAATCTTACTCAAAAATAAATGTTTTTGAAAATGATAATTTGTCTTTTTACTTGTAGGTAAAGGAGTGAGAGAAGTTAATGAAACAGTTACTAAAACCCCAGGTTTGTATAACAGTTGAGTCATAGATCTAAGTCAAACGAAGTGATCTGTCCCCTTCTCGGAACAGTGAAGCAAATTTTAGCCAGAAAATTTCTGGTCCCCATCGTCCGTGAGTCAAGGTGATGTTTCAGTCATTCAGCACCAAGCCCGTTCAGATCCCCAGTCCCGTCATCAGCGGCTGTTCAGGAAGTTCCCACAGGGCTCCGTGAACGGCGCCTCCCTATTCTGTGTGCAGAAACGGACACAGACATTGGTGCTAGGCCGTGATATGACGGAGAGCCTTATAGAGAGGGTTGTGAGTCCTGCCTGGCCGGGGGCGGCGGGCAGTCAGGGCCACTCCGCGGGGCCGCGTGTGGGTCGCGCCGAGCACTCAGCCCCACACCTCGCTGCGGCGCCCGCTGCTCGGAAGCCCGCTCCCGGCTCCTGAGGACGGTGTTCGCTGCTCCGCATCGTCCAACGGGTTGTGCCCGTGTGACAAATTCAGAGAATATTTAAATAACGCCGTGTGTCCCCAAATGAGAATTTAAACCAAGATTTTTTAAATAGAAAACTTACGTAAATATGAAAGAACTTTTCCTAGTATTCTCCTGGGGCTGTGACTCTGGTGTCTTGGACAGAAAGGTCTCGAGAATCAAATGCGGGACGTGTCCGTGCATTCCTGGTGAATTCTTAGAAACTGCAAAAGTGTTCCAACAGGATTAAAGGACTGTCTCCAGTGTAGACCATCAGGCGCGAGAGCTGCTTTTTACTTTCTGGACAATTGTACTTAGATGTTATTTTAAGAATCATATTCAGAAATCAAACCATACATCCAGGCAAGGCTGTCTCCAATGGAAGGAAAAACAGCCCATTGTGGCTGTTGGTTCTGTTTTGTTGGCTCAGTCTTTATTGAAGATGCTGAAAGAGTTGCACGCTTTGTCTGAAAGTGCCGGCACTGTAACCAGCTCGCCACTTCCCATCCCCAGAGGGACGTGCTCGTCACGTGGGTCAGTGTTTCGTTCCAGCCCCGGGAGGGCCGTGCTCGTCACGTGGCCCCCGTCAGCGCCTCTTCCCATCCCCGGAGGGATGTGCTCATCAGATGGCCCCCTTCAGCGCCTCTTCCCATCCCCGGGAGGGACATGCTCCTCGCATGACCCCAGTCATCACCTCTTCCTGTCCCCGGGAGGGAC